>CM035167.1:54691204-54852095 GCA_020205615.1 Panax quinquefolius | reverse complement strand
ATTCAACTTCTCGAGTACCAACGATTTCAATCTGTTCCTAAAACATCGTGCTTTTAAGCTCCTCGGTGTCCACTCGATGTGGAGCAAATTTTGTGCTTTCGTTGAACTTGACAAATTATTTTGTCACCGACATCACATCTTCTTTGCCTGATTCACAAATTGTTCTTCCATATTTCTCTTTAGACTTCCTTCCTTGGCGGCATTATCCGATAAAAATCTTACATTAATTCTCTTTCTTTACATGATTCTTATTAATAACAATATAAAAAAATTCTCATATAATCGCATATTTATTCAAATAGCACATAATACATTTAGTACTTAACACATAACACTTATCCCTTTTTAAATAATATCAGGGATTAACAACAAAACTTTAAACAAAGTTGTAATCTCGAACTTTATACAAAAAAGTTTAACTCTCCATCCACAAATAACTATTCCCCTGCTTCATCAAACTTACCATACCTAGGGTTCAAGAACTTGCCACAATTATATGAGTGTATGAACTTATCCTAGTCCGGACTTTTGGCGTCCATTCATTTGAGGGTTCAAAACATTTTACATAATTATGAGTCATGGGTGTTCACGATCCACAATATAATACTAACTATCTACCCATTCATATAGAAATAGTAATACATATCACATTAACATATGTTGTTAATACATTAGTCTCAGGTCCGCTAACCTTAACATTACAAACATACCCCTTAGATATAGAAAAAGGGTTTACAAACATAACATAATAATAAGTTTATTATAACTACTCCAGCATTTTGCCTTCGTTCTTCACTGCACCTTCTGCAACTTCGTCCCTAGCTGAAAAGTTTTATTTAGCAAGGGTGAGCAACTAGTTTGCCCCGTAAGTTAAAACATATAATAAATGTATACGAATCAATAAGAACAGACTATCTATTTTGATAGAATGAAACCAAAGTTCGGGGAACTTTGAAATAGCTGAACAAATCGTTAATCAATAACAAGTCTTCTCGAATTCTAGGCAACATAACAATTTAAAAATGAAAGAGTACAACGCTTTCAAAGTTTCTGCGATATTAAATTGAATAAACAAGAATCAATTCTACACAATAACAAAGTGGAATATTTTCCAGATTAATGCTAAGTGATCTCACCAAATCTTTGAACTTATTTTCTCGGGTATCTATCAAAGATTTACTTTGATACATACGCAGGAGTATCAAATAACCATAAAGATTAAATCATACCCCTCTGCAAGTATAACAAGTGATCAACTTTATTATACCCGATATTATGCATAATACTTAACAGTGCGCAATGGCCGAATTTACGACCCAAAATGTTCCCTTTATATAAAAGGTTGTTCTTCTCAATCTCAGAATCAAGATTTTGATTTAAAAACGAAATACAAGGATTTCAATATCTAATCACTTCTCTTCTCTTCTCAAACCTATCAAGTCCTAACAAATGTTCGCTTTTTTCTCGAATTTATTAATTAGCTAAGACATTTCTCAATATAATTTGACAATAAATAGGAATTATCTGTACTGTCAATTCTACCTTCTACGAATATGAATATCCAACAACAGTTATTCTATAAATGTATATTCTCCGAATCAGTAATTTAATCATGCACCAACTGTGAATAATCAACAATAAATTCCCTGGACATGGTATAATTAGCAATAATTAACCATTATAATATTTGAATGAATATAACTCAAGGTTGAGTTAAGAAACTTGCCTTCCGCGTTGATTACTGCAACACAAAATACTTATCTGCTTTCGAAAGACCTATAACCAATAATATCGGTCTTACAATTAGCATAATTATTCATAACATGTAACACTGTATTCTACAGTCAAACTTCTCCTAGGCACATTACCATATAGCCACATTAGTGTTTATAACCTATATAAACACTTAACAAGTCTAACTAGTTCACCGGTTGGACTTCTATTCCATTCTCTGTGTTACGTCAACTCTATCCAACAATTAACACAGCTTATTGTCAATTAAATTTGATGTCTAAGCTTTAATATTATTTTAGATAAGTCAAATATTGTTTATAATATTTTTTGTAAGCTTTTAATAATTTATAAACAATTATTATAATTTATAATAATTTTTAAACACTTAAATCATTTATAAATGATTTAATTATCAAATAATCTTATAATTATTAATATTTAATAATATAAAAATATTAATAACATACTTGTCAAAATATTAAAGTTATTATTAATAACTTAAAATATTTTTAAATCATTAATATTCTACTTAAATGATTTTTAAAATAATTAAAATCATTTTTAAATCATCACCATTAATATTTAAATATTAATGAAATTATCATCAAAATATTAAAAGTAATTAATTATCACTTAAAGTATTTTTAATTCATTTTACTCATTTTTATTTGATTTTTAAATAAATAAAACCATTTTTAATTCATTTATTTAATATAATAATTAAATAAATCTTATATCATTAATATTAATTTATTAATGAGAATTCTCCAAAAATATTAAAATTATATTTTATAATTCAAAATATTTTCTAATACTTTATTTTAATTTAAAATGATTTTTAAATCATTAAATCATTTTTATCTTATTTATTTAATTTAATAATCAAATAAATCTAATATCATTAATATTAAATTATTAATGAAAATTCTATAAAAATATTAAAAGTCACATTTTATAACTCAAAATATTTTTAAATACTTTATTCTTATTTAAAATGATTTTCATAATATTAAATTATTTTCTTCTAATTTATTTAATACATTAAATAAATAAATAAAATATCATTAATATCTAAATAATTATAAATATTAATGAAAAATTTCCCAAATAATTAAAAGTTATTTTTTGGAATTTAAAATAATTTTTAAAACCATTTTTGTAATTTTTATAATTTATTTTCTATTTTTAAGTATTTTCCGGAAAAATCAGAAAATAAATTAATTAAACCGTCGCTAATAGCCTATAGCGACACTTAGCGTCGCTGTTGGTGTTCTTGAGCCTCAAGAACACTGACAGTCAGTGCTCGAGGGTCTTAGTTTGACCACTTGTAATTCTCGGATTAATCATGTTCTAGGAAATGTTAAACACTGATCATGTAGTGTTTATGTAACACTACATGGATCAATCATCATCGCTGTCATACAACAAATCAACAAGGAGATCTGGACTTGCAAACCTACTGTCAGACGCCACCTGGGTTTTCTGGGTAACCAAGAAACCCAGCCAGCTTCGAGGGTCTACTTTTGAGCTCCATTAATTCTATGTCATGGTCTTTGTATTGGTGTTATAAAGGTTTCAACCTATAGTACTCATGCCATAAAACATTTATATACAAATATCTCAGTCCAAAAACATCATAATCTCCAGATTCAACTTGGTCAAACGTTGTCAGAAAAATGGTCCATAAATTTTCTGGAAATTCCAGAAAACACGAAATGTTACCGGATGGTCTACTTTGACCATCTTTTACATCCGATCGGCTTGATGTTTAAGAGATACAAAGGAACTTTTAAAAAGTCCATATTACCAGCTACAACATTAACATAAAAATAACATCAAACACTATAAAACCTGACAGTTCCGAGCCTTGTAAAAGTTGTCAGACGCCATATTACACTTTCTGGGTTACCGAGAAAGTTCATGGTCATGGTCGGTCAACCCTCTTTGACCATGAATATCTTGAAATCGGTACATGGAATAGCTTTTATTCCACTTCCAGATCCAAGACCTTATGTCAGGCTACAAGTATAAAGACTAAAACAACTCAAAACATAAACACATAAAGATCTAAGTCCATTAACATTTACTTGTCAGAGCACTTTTAGACTCAAGAACAGTTTTTGAAAAAACATCTTTTAAAGCATTTTGATGCTATGGATCCATGATGGATCAACATAGATCATCTAAAAACATCATAAAACATAAGATTAAACACTTAAACACAAAAAATTTTCTAAGCATTAAGATCAAAATAGGTTTTAGGTTTATACCTTTATGTTCTAAATTTCTGATCTTCGATCTACAATCTGTTCTTGGGTGATCTAGGGCTGTTAAATTAACTGATCTACTAAAGAATTTCGGAGGTCTTGGTGAGAGAGAGAGTAGGTGAGAGCTTGGTTGGCCAAATGAGCAAATTAATGGAATTTCTCTCTCTTAGATCTTATATATACAATGATATGTTGCTATGGTTTGATCTTGCTGTCACATAGGGGCTGGTTGCTGATAATTTAAGTCACATTGGTCAACTTAGTTGGTCACCTACTAAAGTTGTTGGACAATTTTGCAAGTTAACTAAATAAAGAATATAAAAAGGGCATTTTTGTCATTTGTAAAATACATTTAATGGCATACATGTCCAATTCACAAACTCTTAGGGTTTAGGGTTTGGGTTAGGGTTTGGGATTTGAATCCTTTAGGGTTTAGGGTTTAAACCCTTTAGGTTTGCAATTTAATTTCCAAGATTTTTGAATTTCGGTTTTCAAAATAGAAAATTAATATTCCAAAATTATAATTAGGATTCAATAATTATATTAATATTTCCTAATCATAAAATTCAATCTTGCTAATTAGGATTAATATTCCTCATTAAAATTGCCTAATTTAGTAATTAGGGTCAAAATGGTCATTAGGGTTTATAACCCATGAATTAGGATTTTAATTAGAAAAATAAAATTTCTAAATTATAATTAGGGTTTGTAAAATAGAAATTAAAATAACTAAAATATAATTATGGTTTTCTAATCATATTAAAGTTTAATACACACATTAGGCTTCCCAAGTAGGATTAGGGTTTCTATTCTTTATTAAGCACAACTCTACTCTAAATTTATTAGTCAATACACAAATGGACCTTCTCGTGACTCGTATCACAGATACTTGTCACAAAATTGATAATTAATATTAATATTAATAAAAAAAATATTTATTCGTAAAATTTTGATTATTCGAAATCTCGGGTTATCACAGGCTACTTGAGTAAGTACGCCCAAGGGGATTGTCTTTATACCTAGCGCCCTAAGGTCTTTCATGGTCTGGGAGTCGTTGGTCGAAAGCTCGCTAAGGAGTAGAAGTGCGCCTAATGGAGTAAGACATTGCACAGTCATGAAGAAAAAGAAAAGAAAAGAAAAATAGCAATAAACACCGCGAGAAAGTGCGAAATTCGCCCTCGTGAGTAGAATAAAGTAGTTAAGCCCATTGTTGAACCTTAGTTTATTTTAAGATGTTGAAATAGTCTAAGTTGCATATATATACATAAGTCTTGATTTAAACTATAATTTTTACGGTTTGAAAGCAAGATAGCATGAGCATTCTACACCAAATCAAGTATTGGGCTTAACAACACACACACACACAAAGATCTCAGATATAGCATTTGTGAATTATATGAGTATATGACTTTATGCCTGCAGTTTGGTTAGAATTTGTATTCTCGAATCTAGAAAAATTCGCTGAGGCAAATTAGACTGAATTTTTATGATGGTTGGGACAATGTGAGAACTAGTTGCATAATAATATAGTTGCATTTTTATTGCTCATTAGTATGCATTGCTTGAGGGCAAGCAATGGTTACAGTAGTTGCTGCATAGTAGCTCACGTTATTTGATTCAGTTATTGTAAATATTTTATATATTATTAAATCAATAATTGAGATAACAAAATTATTAATATTATTATTTGCAATATTAACGATGTCTGTAAGTTACGCCAAGGAGAGGTTTGGTCACCTAATTGCGGCTTGATGGGGAGAAATCCTTATTGAAAGACCCTCTTTCTTGGGAGCGACACAGTCGATTAATATTGTGAATTATAATAAAGGTGATAAGTTTTGTTTTATTATTATTATAAATATAATAAAATGAAAACTTTTATATAAAATAGAATATTTTTATAAAGTTATTTGTTTTATTAGACTATAAATAGAATATATAATATTCTATTATGCATAAGTGTTTGCATAGTGTCTATATAGTGTTTGCATAGTAAAATCTTTTTATATAAAACAAAATACTTTTATAAAGTTATTCATTTTATTAGATTATAAATAGAATATATTATATTTTATTTAAAAGATTTTGTTTTATTAGAATATTTTATTAATACTACATAGTAAATCAATATGGACCGTCCGTTTAAAAGTAAATCAATCTGGACCGTTCATGAATTAGTTACTATTCAGTCCATTCTCCTATAAATAGAAGCTCATTCCTTCATTATTTCTTACTAATTCACTGAAACTCTAGAGAGAGAAACTATAGAGAGAAAGAAGAAAAGTATTCTGCTACTTCACTACTCCTATATCCAGTTTCTTCTAAGGTAAGGGGTATTATTTCTTTTGTCTTCGTGAAGAGAACTTCTGTTATTCCATTCTTTATCATTATGTTAGAATAACCTGTCTATGTGAAGTACCACATACATGGTGAAATTCTTCTGTTATTCCATTCTTTATTATTCTGTTGGAACATCCTGTCTGTGCGTTTACGCATGACCTGGTTCCGTTCTTTATTATTTTGTTGGAACATCCTATCTGTGCGGTTTACGCATGACCTGGTTCCGTTCTTTATTATTCTGTTGGAACATCCTGTCTATGCGGATTACGCATGACCTGGTTCCATTCTTTATTATTCTGTTAGAATAACCTGTCTGTGCGGTCTATCGCATGCATGGTGATTTCTTCTGTTATTCCATTCTTTATTATTCTATTGGAATAACATGTCTATGTGGATTATCACATGCATGGTGAATGATCCCTTGTATTCATTCCTTATTAAATTGTGGAAATGATCTGTCTAAGTGGATTACCGCATGGCGGACGAAAATTTATTTGCGGTTTCATATATTCTATTATACTCAGTTGGTTAAAATTTTGGCTTCTATACTCCATGAAATTAGTGGAATATCCTTGATATTTGCGCTTCATCCAGTATCTTTTCATGGAAATATTCTTCTGAGCATTCTTGAATTTTACTCCACAAAGCAGTATCATGTTGACAATTTGGACGTTATTAAGTTCAGGATAGATTAACTTATAAATCTTTAAAATTTATTCTTGAACTTGTTTTATTGAATTGTCATCATCCTCATGTTTATAATATGTTGAAAGTCATCTGTGGCCTGTAGTGCATAGATGGACTTGGTATGATTATGACCAGGGATTATTCGGTATAATCATGACCGTAATGTTACAAATGATGTGGTAAAAGTCCTCATTGGCTGTAGTACATTGATGGACAGTTGTTGGCATGATCATGACCATTGATGAATACACAAATATCCTTGGCTCGTAGTGCATGGATAATTTGTGGTCGTGATACTAATGAATATCCTTGGCCGTAGTGCATTGATGGACAGTTGTTGGCATGATCATGACCATTGATGAATACACGAATATCCTTGGCCCGTAGTGCATGGATAATTTGTGGTCGTGATACTAATGAATATATTTGGCCGTAGTGCAGGGATGATGTGGATTATTTATTAAGCTGAGTCTTAGCGATAAAATTAATGAAAAACCTTTTAAATCATAGAAGATAGTAGATTTTATTCTCTACTTGACTCTTCTAATGGATTGCTTGTTCCGCTGCAGTTAAACTTGATGTTTGTTATATTGTATCAATTTAACACTGTTAAAGGCTAACGGTAATTTATTCTGCATTATCTTAGTCATAATATTTCTTATTGGGCTAGTTGAGCTCACCCTTTTACTTTCATTATTCTCTTCAGGAAATGAGAACGTAGCAGGGACTACTCGGGGAACGGAGTGACGGTCCAGATGATAGCATTAGTAGTCCTCACTATTCTATGAAATAGTGTGATAATAAATGTATAGAGGACTTATTTTGAGTTTGAATACTATCTAGAAGACAATATTTGTATTAAAACTCACAGCTCATGTTGTATATTTATGATTGTATTTTTATTCTGTACCATGTATTTGGCGACTCAGAATATGTGATGTATACCTATTTTGGGGGGCGTCACAGAATGGAGAAGGGAAAATTCTCTGTGAATTGAGAATTTAGAAGAATAAATTGTTGTAATCATCTTCTAACAAAGGTATAACCTTACCTTTCTACTTTTCAAAGTTTTAGTTTTATCTTATTCAAAAGTTCTCTGTAAAATTGGTGTGAAGGATTAATTGTTTTCATGTGGTTTATAGATGATTTAGAGTAAATTGATTCATGTAATATATTTTTTTAATGGAGGAAATCATATTACACTACACTAAAAATGGCCTCTAGTGAAGGCCAAATCCTTCACTAGAGGCCCTATATTACTCACAAGTGATTTATTGCGAAGAAATATTTCCTTCACACGAGTGCTCGCATTAGACCTCCTCGTAATTGAGTATCCTTCGCTAAGTATTAACTAAATGTTTTTTGTGAAGGATATATTGTGAATAACTTTTTTATTCACAAATTGTATTTAGTAATGGAATATTGTTATTTAGTGAAAGATTGGTTTCCTTCACAAATAATATTTTAAGAAGGACTATTTGAAATTAGTGAATAACTGTATTCCCTCACAAATAATATATTGTGAAGAACAAATTTATTTAGCGAGGGAAAATTTTCCTTCACTAATTATAAATTGAGAATGTATCTTCAAATTAGTGATGGAAATAATCCTTCACAAATTATAAATTTATAAATAAAAAATTAATTGCTAACTAATAAAAATTCATTTGAAATTATAATTAATTTTCAAATCAGTAATTTTATATTTATTATTATTATTAAACTCTATAAGAAATATTAAATTTATTTTTTAAGTAAATATAAATATTGTCATACTTGTTTCAAACTAATTGATAAGCCAATGCATAAAGAGCTAATAAAATCAATATTTCACATATAAATAGATAATACTCGAGTCGCAATTATTGTATCTTAGTCTCTCAAGGACCATAGTACCTACAAAATTTATCATCTAACATAAGAAAACCGAAAGAATAACAATCAACTAGAAGGAATAAAGTGTGTCATGTTAGATCCACGAAATCATTCCCTACCTCTGCAATAGCCCAAATAAAAAGTCCACAAAATCCTTCCCTACCTATGCAAGTTTGGCAGCCATGCCACATTAAGGGACTTGTTTAGCTTGTAAAGACGAGTCCTTCTCCATCTCCATAGATCTTTTTTGCTTAACTGTGTCGTTCCGTCGGTGGCAGTATACCGGATAACCAATCTGCGGAGGGATGACTGCATTTCTCACCAGCGTTCTAGACTTCTAGGATCATATGCTTGTTTAATGAGATTTCCATTCTCATAAGGTGGGAGTGGCCCCATAACTCTTCCTGGTTTAGCTGAATAGCAAACAACTGTGTACATTTAGCTAAAATTACAACTTCAACATCACAAACCATAATTACTTTTAAAACAAGTTTAGAATACCCAGTGTAATCTTTTGTGGTGCATGTGAGGTTTTGGACAGACAGCCAGGAAAACCATCTCCATATCTGGAGTGCTTATTTGAATGCATCTTCTGTAAGTTTCCAATCTTTCAATGTGGCAGCATGCGGCTGCTCTTTTAGAGGGATCGTATTTGAATGTACAATTTTACACCGCAAAGATCAATGGAACAAAATTAATCGAAAATCACTAGGAACAAGAACTCAATAGTCAAAACTAATGAAAACGGAAATTTCATTATCGAAAAGAATAGAACAAACAAAAAATCTACAATTACATTAAAAAGTAGGTTAAACTCTGAAAAACTAGACTAATGAGCAAGACCAGACAACCATAGCTTTACATCATTTTTTCCCTATGAAACTCAGTGCCATATCTCTTGATTCACACCATAGTATGAGTAGAAGTTTTAGTTGTTATTCTCTGAAAGAAAAGGCTTTTAAGGCGAACTAGGAACAAATGTGTATAGCTTGACTGGACGATTCTGCCACTATAAACTGATCCACTACTCTATCATACATTCAACGATGGTGACCAAATTCAGTATAAAAGGTAGTGAACCACACTTAACTTGCTAATTAGCGAGATAAGCACAAAATAGACTAATTTGTGGATTAATATGGGTCAAAAACACGGCAGCTTATGTCACTCAAACCCACAATATCTTTTTTTTAAGGGACTCAAAAGTCAAGACTAAACTATTCACCATCTATGCACCCACCATGGACTGCTAATCTGTCATGCACTATTCACCATCTTCTTCATCATGCTTGGCAGTTATTTTACTCTTTTAGAGGTGTTGTCCACAAGAAGTTTCAAGCTTATGGTTGATTTTAAAGGCATCTTAGAAGCCTGTAGTTTCAGCAACAAGAGTATAAATATATATTTTAAAAAACAAGATGAGGCTTTTCATTATGGAATCATATCCCTTCACTGAATTAATATAGTATTACCCTTTGAGACTTTTTTATTATAAATTTTGAAATAAATCAGTGTACCTCAAGAAAATTTTTGTGTGAATTTATGTATGATTCCATTGACACATACATTATATATAAGTATTACATATCCCAGGAGTATGCCCAAAAGCAAAAAGTAACAAGTACTGACATACAATAGTGATTGCCTGCAATATTAACTTATTTGGCATATACTCTCATACGTTCCCAATGTGAATATATCAAGACAAAAGCATTGACTGTCACCTTACATCAACTGATCTTATTTTTTATTTCTCCTTATTCAATTTCAATGTTTACAACACCATTAGAATGGAATATGAATATAAAATCTATTGTCATAACATAGCAAAATGCTTTCTTGGAGGGGTTGGAAGTGGCACGATAGCATGAATAACAAGAAAAAATTCATATAAGACAAACAAATATATCTAGAAAATGTGTTTCTACTTTTTGTCATACGTACACGCACAAAGACAATATAGTTTTGACAAAGTTCAAACACGAGGTGATTATAATCTTCACTCACCAACCCCAAAGCCAAAATACACCTAAAACAATGCCCAACTTCAATTTCATTACAAATTATATAACCATAAAAATTGTAGAGGAAAACAAGAAAATTAAAACAACCAAATCATAGGCCTTCTTGCTAGTGAAATTGATCTATGTAAGTACCAAATCATGGGTTTTGAAAGCTTGAAGAAAATTATACAACCATGTTGCCTTGTGTACTAGACAGGAAAAAATTTTGAGAAAAGTACCTCAGACAATGTTCACTAATCTCTTCAAAGTTTTAAGCATATTTTTCACTTCTAGGATCGAATTTATAAATTCAAAGAGTAAAAAAAAAATAGGAGCTCATATCTGGAAGCACTTCAGCAAAATGCTTTCACAACAACTCATCTCAGCGGATAAATTAAAGATGTCCTGCCTTTTCTCTTTTTTTCAGGTAAGTTTAATTAAGATAATGAGATGAAATTTCTGAAGAAATTCTGGAAGTTAATGTCCTCAATTTTAAGACTCATTGTCATAAAGATAAAATGCATATCTGTTATTCTATGCAGTCTATAATCAATGATTGATAAGGTAGTACAACAATTATTTCCTTAGTGCATAACATAATAAGTTGATTTAAGAGGGAGTTCACATTTCACAATGGTAGTATCTTTAGTTTTGGAAAAAAATTCATTGTGCTTCAAATACATATCCATGCGAGAACGTAAACCTTTATGTTCTTTTCAATTGCCAAAGATTAAGAGAAAAATCATACCAAAAAGTTGCTTCATTCCACAAGATTGCTTGCATAAGCTCCTCCACCTATAAGCAAGCTAAGGGTGGCGGTTGTCAATAATCTCCTCTAAAGTTGTAAATACCATATACTTCATAATCATAAAAAAACATGAAATTTTAAAGAGACCTTCTTCACGTGAAATTTTCTTAATTAAGATTGGTTACAAATATACTCAAATTCTCATGAAAAAGTTGTTTATTGGGAATCATATTGCAAATGTCAGCTCTGTATATAAATAGATACTCGAAATCCTGCAAAGATATTTGTTGGCACCTTATTCTCAAGTAACTAACTTAGGTGCAAAAACAATCATGGTACAGGTATAGAACCAATCCCACAACTGTTTCATTACATTTTAAACATAAAGTCTATCATTTTAGTGGGTTCAAGTCACTATTTCCTTCATATGTCTAATTTACCTTCAATTGTTCAGCTTTGAAAAGTAATTTGAGCAATGTTATGACCACGCCCACCCCCCCCCCCCCCCACACACACACACACACACACACACACACACACATATATATATATATATATATGTATGTCTAGCTAGTACAAAATATACAAGAGAGGGAGAGATGTAGAGAATACCTTTTTTGGAGGATTGAGGAACCTTGGGTCTAGCAGCAGTAGGAGCAGCAGAGGAAGAAGTAGCGGAATAAAGTCTGGAAGTAGAACCAGAAGCATATTTGGGAAAATATTGCCGCACAAGGAAGATGTTAACCACACAAGGAGCTGTAATTTGAGAAAATCAAGGTAGCCATGCAAGAAGCTATGGATCAGGGCAGTGACATTATAAACAAAAATAAGTTTTAAAAAAAATTATAAAACTTAAAAAAAAAATTGGGGGTAAAAACCAAACCCTAACCTTACAATTTGAGGAAATCACAAAGAAAGGGAGATGGGTGAGAGATTGAAGTAAGAGAAGGAGAAAAGAGGTAGAAGAGAAGAAGTATATAAAGAATAAGAGGGAGTTGTCCGTTGACAGCAACAACAGTGAGCTCGCCATGCAGCCACACCCCTCACCTCCACTCCCAACTAAGCTGGCCCATGTGTCGTCGCTCAGCCGCGTACGTTGTCGTGTTGTAGCCGCCAAAATGGGGAAAGTCGAAAATGGGGTGGGGGAAACTGGAGAAGAAACCTCTAGGTGTCTAGATGTCGCAACAAAGAAATGGGGGAGATGTAGATGTCGCAGAAAAGAAATGGGGGAGGAAATATGAAAGGGAAAAAGAAATTAGCGAATGATTATTTTTAAGATTCGTGAAGGAAATATCCTTGGCCGTTAATGAAGAATTTTTCTCTCACAAAATAACTATCGCTAATTACATATTGCGAATATAATTTTCTTCACACTTTTCAGCAAAAAATAGGCACCAATTATTATTTAATATCTTAAATTTGCGAAGGAAAAAATTAATTTGTGAAAGAAATTTGTTTCGCTGATTGATTTTTGTCACACAATTTCTTTCCTTCACTAATCCTTCACAAAAAGGACTTATTTGTGAAGGAAATAATTTATTCACAAATTTTCCTTCGCAAGAGCCCCAATTTCTTGTAGTGATACAATAAGTTTACATTGACATATTTTGAATATGGCTTAAATTAGAATTAAAATTGGTACTCAATTCATAGTATAAGTGTAAATTATTTATTGATTGTGAAAATATATGAAGAAACGAAAGCAAAGTAATTGAAACTAACTGTTTCGATTGTAAAACGAATTCACAGTGAAGAATTTCGATATGAATGTCAAAAGAAGAGGAAATAAGATAAATAGTGAAAATTAAAGGTTTTAATCATGATGTTTATTTTGTTTAGGTGGTTAGAAACGTGTTAGAAACATTATTTTATGTTTATGTAAACATATTACACCTTGGGTAGGTTGGTATAGTTGTTAGAAAAGAGTTAGTAGGCCTAATTTGGCTTTCTGTAGTGTTCTAGATGATAAGTCGCGAAAATGCAGAAGGGACCCCCGCCCCGGCGAGTTATCCTAGAGCAAAAACCCCCGCCCCGGTGGGGGGGGAGGGGGGTAGTCTGTCTAGCCAAATTTTGGAAAAGAAACTGACCGGACATATTTTACTAAAACGAGCATACCTTTTTCATACGAACTCCGATTGATACGATTCAAGATGATCCGAAACGAGGAAGAATATACCTATAACGTTTATTCTTTAAGTTATTCAATTTGATGTCGTTATTAGGGGTCAAAATGGCTATCTTTAGGACTGTTATGCATTTGGAGGCCATCAGATGGCGTCGGGATGCACGAATGCAAATGCAGTCCTTTGTGTGTTAGTATAATCTAATCTAAAGATAATGATAACATGTTGGACATGTAATAGGATGTTAAATAAAGTTGTTAATGTGCATATGGTGCAATGACATGATCACTTAAGTAGTTGTAATAAAGTTAAAATGTGATGTTCATGAAAAGATGTGATGTTGTTTAAACTTAAACTTAGTTAGTGAGTTATACCTAAAGTGATAAAGAAACTCATGAAGCTAATATTAGTGTAACTAATGTGTATTATTAATACATATGGTATGTGTAGGACTCGTGGTGAACGTGAGTACTGATTGTTTAACCTACGCACGAGGCAAGTTCTCTAACTCTACTTTTACAATTGTGCAAGTGCTTAAACTTTATTGATGTATTGAGCAAGTTCCTAAACATATTTATATATCTATTCTAACTTGATTATTTTCATGCAAACTCTTCAACCTAACTCTTACTTTGAGAAGGGTTCCTATCTTTAATGTTGTTCTAATTACACAATTCCTAAATTACATTACTTTATGTTGAAAGCAAGTTTTATTCCTCAACTTGTTATTAATCACGCATCGCTCATTAACTCACTTCTTTTATTGAGTAAAATTAATAGCCTTAGCTTATTATTGTTCAAGCAAGGTTTGGTATAGTATTCAATGTCTATGCTTTCTAGATCATTTCTAAATCATGTTTTTCGATGTATAATGTTGATTCACTTATAATTCATAACTATTTCATATCATATTATTATCGAGCACTTGAAGTGATATTAAACTATATTGATTCAACTAATCCTTAGTTGATGTTCGTTGAACACTAAATTACCTTGAAGCTTATCCAAACCAAATTTCCTTTGGTGCGGACTCGTATATTAAAACTGATATGAACAACCCTATTATAGGGGATTACTTACGCATAAGCGTTTAGATGTTTGTGCACAATACATGGTACGAAGGGCTGATACCCCTAAATAAATGAAGACCCTACAGTATAACTGTTTAGGTTAAAGTTGAAATATTACTTGTAACCATGGACATAGTTTGTGGTCTTATGACCCTCAGATATTTCATATTTTGATTCCAATTTTTGGTTATCATTGACAGAGTATTATTCAGTTCTAATGAGCTTATTCATTGATGGTTATTATGCTATCGTAGTTCATTGCTATATCTAGTGAGTATTTATTTTGCTCACTCTTGCATAAATTTAATTATTGTAGCTAAAGTTGAGAAGGTCGATAAACCTACCACAAACAAAGGAAAAGGAAAAAATGTACAAGTGATGAAGACTTGTAATATAACGCCCCCATATCTATACTCCCATGGTATCCGATATAGTGCTTACAACGAATCAATATAATGCATTTAAATTTATACACACATGGTATCTGATTATAAGCTTATATTAAATTAAGGGACTATCAGATATATTTCTCATAGATGCAAGGTTCACAGTATCCCATAACATATGTCAATTCTCAAGAGAACTAATACTGTGTTTGGATACCCTCACTTGGATATATGAACTATATCTGTGAATTGAATCTATCTATCCGAAATTGAATTACCGGAATAACATAAACAAATTCATATTACTAATACCCTCACCCCAGATGTATAGTATATGCTATGCGAATTTATACTATCGTATCGATAGTAATTATCTATCCGAAATCCAGAGTATCAATAACAACATGAACAGTCCATGCTATTAATACCCTCACTCAGATAAATAGTTACCAAGGATCTCAATTAGATTCAAAGATTTCTAAATTACATCTATATATATAAGAAAACAAGGTTACAGAAATAAAAGATGTTATATATATTAAGCTTAAATATAGTTTACTACCCTAAACTATGGACCATATTCCACTTCGGTGATCCACCTTTTAATTTTGTCAATTAGATGATTGAACTATTAATTTTTTCCACTTCCATTCAATTGGGTCTGCCACGTCAGAAATTGCTGATGTGGTCGTTTGGGTGGGTCAGAGTTAAGCTAATGTGTAACAAAAAAAAGAATATTTTAATTTTTGATTAAATATTTATTATACATTAAGGGGTACAATTGTTAAATCACCTTATATTTAATATTAATACCAATTAAAAATAACAAAAGGCTAAATAAAACAAACAGATACGGATCAAATCTCTTCTCCCCCAACTTCGATCAAAGCTATTCACTCACTCAAAGTCTAAAACCATCATATCAGAAGAAATGCAAGGCCTCTTTGCTTAATTTTGATTTCAACCACAAAAGAAATGCAGGGCCTCTTTTCTTAATTCTCCAAACTTCCCCACAAACTTCTCTCATCTCCCGCAAAAACCCTAAAATTATCCCTTCAAAAGCCCAGATTTCTTACTAAATTATTTGGTTTCATAGATCACGAAGAGGAAGATTTATCAATTTCGGTTGCTAACCACAATTCGAATCTCAATCGGTATCGAATCATGAATGGCCCTTCATTGAATTCATCAAGTTGGTTTAAAATTCGTTTGTTTTACTTTCGAATTACTCCTTGCGTCGTTGACATCGTTCCGAATCACCTCAGTCTCCGTCATCTCCGTCGCGCAATAAGGGTATCCCTGGAAATCAATGGCGCTAAGGTTCCGGCATCGGACACGGTGGTAGTTACCCTTCGCCGGGATCGGGTGGATAAGGAGACGGAGGAAGTGATGTATGTGAGTACGGATAATGTTAGGGTTATTGGGGCGATCGAATTTGAGGTATTAGAAGAAGAAGAAACGATTTTGTGTGGGTCTTTAGAGAGAATGGAGTCTAGTTGGGTTAATGGAGATGGTCACTCGAAAACTGGATGGAGTATGGATTGTTATACCGCGGCAATTGGAAATGGGAATGGATCGTCTGCCTTTTTTAAGCCAAAGTTGGGGATTTCTTCGCAGTCTATTGAGGTTTATATTGATGGGTGTTGTTCAAGTGTGTCGGTGATCTTGACCAAGACAATTTAGGTTAGTCCCAGGCGGAAAATGTCAAGGCAGGGGATGTTTGATGCAATTCCGGAGGACAATGAGGTTGATAAGGAGCAGAGGAGAAATTAATTTTAGAGGCTTCGAAATTAATTTTGGTTGTGGATACCTCGTCGTTGAGGGCCTCTTTGCTTAATTTTGATTCACCATTAATATTCCCAATTTCAAGGGTTTTGTAAATCACTGATTATAATTGTAATGTGAGTTTTGCTGCTTGAGTTAGCTGAAAATGCAGCTATGGATAACAAACATACTCGAATTGTGCCTTGACTCAGTCGATTGGCGGTGAGAAACGATGAAGAACTGGGCAAGCTTCTTGGTTTACCCACGGGCTGATTTGATGATTTTTAGCTTCAGATCTTGATCTTCAATGTTAGGCTAAAATGAATTTTCTAATGATTTTTGATGGTTTTAGATTTTGTTGTTTTTGATTAGTATGATTGTATAATATAAAGTGGTTTGATAAATTTGCCCTTTCATATATAATATTTGTGTAATTAAATATTAAAATATTTTTTTTTCAATTACACATCATGTGATAACCCGGGATTTCGAATAATTAAAATTTTACGAATAAATTTTTTTTTATTAATATTAATATTGATTATCAATTGTGCGATAAGTATCTGTGATACGAGTCTCGAGAAGGTCAATTTGTGTATTGACTAATAAATTAGAGTAGAGTTGTGTTTAACCGCTTTAGAAACCCCAACCCTAATTTCTGGAAAAAGGATTCGATAGAAAATATAATTAAAATAATTATATTAATGAGTACGCGTGTGTATCGTTTAGAATTTTTGATCAATGATTGATCATTATAAGGTTTAAAATTTATAAATACAGATAAGAGATTAGAAACCCTAATCTCAGATTTAGGAAACCTAATGTACAGTTAGAAACCCTAATTGAAAGTCGGAAAACCCTAATTTCATATTCGGGAATCCTAAAACCCTAATTAGGAAACCCTAATCCTAATTAGTAAGCCTAATGTGTGTATTAAACTTTAATATGATTAGAAAACCCTAATTATATTTTAGTTATCTTAATTTCTATTTTACAAACCCTAATTATAATTTAGAAAATTTAATTTTTCTAATTAAAACCCTAATTTCATATTCGGGATTTCTAAACCCTAATTAGGCAACCCTAATCCTAATTGGAAGGCCTAATATATTTATTAAACGTTGATATGATTAGGAAAACCTAATTTAATTAGGAAACCCTAATTTTAGTTTTAAATTCTTAATTTTTTATTTTTAAAACCCTAATTAGAAAATTCTCGAATTGGAGTATTTTGAAAACCTAAGGGTTAGAACCTTAGGGTTAAACCCTAAGGGTTTGAACAAATGTCAAGAATGCCATTAAATGTATTTAGCAAATGACAAAAATGCCCTTTTTGGATTTTTATTTATGTAACTTGTAAAATGGCCAACACCTTTAGTGGTTTACCAACTAAGTTGACTTTGGTGACTTAAAAATCTCAGCCACCAGCCGAAAATCACAGATCATGCATGCATGTATCTAAGTAGTATATATTGATTTTGGAGAGAGAAAATTCATAAAAACTAAGCCAATTTCTCTCTTGCTCTCACCAACTCTCTCTCTCTCTCTCCTAAACCAACGAAATTGCTAAGTATATCGGTTCTATATACAAATTTCTAGATCAACCAATAATGTATTGGAGAGCGAAGATCTAAAATTATTCAAGAAAAGGTATAAACCTAATTTTTATTTTTGATCCATGTTGCTAAGAAAAAGTTTTTGTTTATGTGTTTAGATCTTTGCTAGATGATGTTTAATGATGATCTATATTGATATAACATAGATCCATAGCATCAAAATGCTTTAAAAGTAAAGATTTTCAAAACTGCCAAAAACAGAAATTGTGGTCTGACAAGCTAATGTCAGGCGCTACAGATTCTGGTCTGTTTAAGATTTTTCTTGTTTTATGTTTTGGATCGGTAGTATGACATGAGGACTATAATCTGGAAGTGGAATCTCAGCCATTCCATGTCGAGGTTTCAAGATATTCATGGTCAAAGTGAGTCGACCGAAGTTGACTAACACTTTCTCTGGTAACCTGAAAAGTGTGAATCCGTCATCGACAATATCTTTAGGCTCCTTAATCTGTCAGTCCGATTCGTTTTTGATGTTGTTGTTGTAATACACTTGTAGCCTGCTGCATGCACTTGAGATCCATGGTTTTAATTTCCACAAAAAGAGTTTAGATTGAGTGTAATTAATGGTCAAAGTAGGCATGTTGAGCACGGATAACGTTTCTGGGAAAAATCCAGAAACGGATGAACCAAGTTTCTGACATAGTTTGACCAGATTGAATCTAGATATTTTGATGTTTTTGGACTGAGATATTGACATCTCGTTGTTCGTTGTCATGAATACTATGTGTATGAATCATAAAACCACAAAAACAATGATCTGAACCTAGATTAAAATGACCTGGAAAGTGACAAGAGGAACTGCTGGGTTTCTGGAAAAACCTAGAAACCGTCTGACAATGACTTGGAGAGGCTAGATCTAATTGTTTGTTTGTTGTATGACCTATATTTTGATTTAGAGTTGTAGTAGTGCATATTTACTACAAGATCATTGTTCAAGTTAGCCCAGATCATGCCTGAGTTGAGAATCATGGCTGGTCAAACGAACAACCATAAACACGAAGCTATCAGTATTCTTGAGCTCAATAACACCAACAGCGACGCTTTGTATCGCTATAGCCCTATATAGCGACAGTTTAATTAATTTTTATTTACTGAATATTCCAAAAATTATTTTAAAATAGAAATAAATTCTAAAAATTACCAAAAATGATTTTAAAAATTATTTTAAATTATGAAAAATAATTTTTGACCAATTGGAATATTTTTTTCTTTAATATTTATAATTATTTAAATATTAAAGGTATTTAATTTATTTAATTAGTATATTAAATAAATTAGAGAAAAATGATTTAATATTATGAAAATTTATTTTAAATAAGAATAATATATTTAAAAATACTTTGAGTTATAAAATACAACTTTTAATATTTTTGGAGAATTTTCATTAATAATTTAATATTAATGATATTAAATTTATTTAATTATTAAATTAAATAAATAAGATAAAAAATGATTTTATTAATTTAAAAATCATTTTAAATAAGAATAAAGTGTTAGAAAATATTCTCAATTATAAAATATATATTTAAATATTTTGGAGAATTCTCATTATTAAATTAATATTAATGATATTAGATTTATTTAATTATTATATTAAATAAATGAATTAAAAATGGTTTTATTGATTTAAAAATCATTTAAAAATGAGAAAATGATTTAAAAATATTTTAGGTTATAATTAATGACTTTTAATATTTGGATAATAATTTCATTAATATTTAAATATTAATGGTGATGATTTGAAAATGATTTTAATTATTTTAAAAATCATTTAAGTAGGATATTGTTGATTTAAAAATATTTTAAGTTATTAATAATAACTTTAATATTTTGACAAGTATGTTATTAATATTTTTATATTATTAAATATTAAATGATAAGATCATTTGATAATTAAATCAATTAAAAATGATTTAAGTGTTTGAAAATTATTATAAATTATAATAATTGTTTATAAATTATTAAAAGCTTCGAAAAAAATTATAAATGATATTTGACTTATCTAAAATAATATTGAAGCTTAGAGACCAAGTTTAATTGACAATTGTTGGTTGATTTCATTAATCAAAGCAAACGTGCAAGTATACACGGTTCAACAACTAAAGGTGC
The DNA here is from genome assembly GCA_020205615.1 of Panax quinquefolius. NCBI lineage: Eukaryota > Viridiplantae > Streptophyta > Magnoliopsida > Apiales > Araliaceae > Panax > Panax quinquefolius. The sequence goes on along the minus strand of CM035167.1, from coordinate 54,831,373 downwards.
TAGCAATTATACAAGTTATCAATTAAAGAAAATGAAAAAGGGTATTTTAGTCATTAGCAAATTGATTTTAATGGCATACTAGACAAATGCACAAACACTTAGGGTTTAACCCTAAGGTTCTAACCCTTAGGTTTTATATTATTAGTTGCTAAAAATTTCTAATTAGGGTTTTAATTAGAAAAATAAAATTTCTAAATTACAATTAGGGTTTGTAAAATAGAAATTAAGATAACTAAAATATAATTACGGTTTTCTAATCATATTAAAGTTTAATAAACACATTAGGATTAGGGTTTCCTAATTAGGGTTTAGGATTCCCGAATTTAAAATTACGGTTTCCCGGCTTTCGATTAGGGTTTCTAACTGCGCGTTGGGATTTCTAATCCTGAGATTAGGATTTCTAATCTCTTATTAGGGTTTATAAATTTTAAACCTTATCCGATCAATCATTGATCAAAATCTCTATACAGTACAAACACGTACTTATCAAAATAATTATTTTAATTATATTTTCTGTCGATTCCCTTTTCAAAAATTAGGGTTAGGGTTTCTAAAGATGTTAAGCACAACTCTACTCTAATTTTATTAGTCAATACACAAATTGACCTTCTCGATACACGTATCACAGATACTTGTCACAAAAATGATAATCAATATTAATATTAAAAAAAAAATTATTCGTAAAATTTTGATTATTCGAAATCTCGGGTTATCACATTAAGGATCCCATAAAGATCAAGCTAACCGTTATCCAGATGAAGTGTCATTCAGTATGTGAATGAACGTGAAGTGCAAGCGAAGACTTGTAATGTAGAATAGTTTAATTGAACTATAGATTAGTTTAACGAACTGTTATTGTGACGAATGTATTGTTTGAGTTGTGATTCTGGGGACAGAATCCTTGTAAGGAGGGAAGGATGTAACAATCCAGAATTTTTAATTGTAATTTCAAATATTTATTGAATTATATAAATATTTTAATTGATGTGTTTATTGTAGAATAAATATTTGTTTAATTTGATTTAATTTGATTATTTATTTGTTAAATAAATAATTAATGAGTTAAGGAAATTAATTAATATGAGATAATATTCTAATTTAATTTAATAATTAAGTTAGAGAGTTGATAGGGATTAAATGGATTATTATAATGTTTTTAATTTAATTTGGTAATAAAAGTGTGACAATAAACTATGCTATAAATGAGTTATTAAAATAAATTAAAAGAGTTTAATTCAGTTTTGTCAAACAAGGCTTAATGTATGTTAAGTCTTTAATTTAAATAGGTTTTACCAAACAATGCATAAGGATTTTAAGTTAGTAAGTTTTAAAATGGTTTAGCTAAACAAGCCTTAGGGCTTTTGATTTTCAAAAAAAAAAGATGTAACTGATATCAGTTACATATATATTTATATTATATAATTAATATCTATTATATTATACGTTATATGTTTCTAAGTACGTAAGTTAGAGAAGGGAGAAAGAACATAGAAGAAGAAAAAGAAGAGAAAAGAAAGAAAGAAGAGAAAAAAAAGAAAGAAAAGAGAGAATGTGTGAGACTCCAAATTTTATGAATAAAGATTTAAATTTCTCAAAATATTTTTTTTAAAATTATGGTGTGAATTTGAGATAATATTATAGTTGTGGGTAATATTTATAAATTTTGAAAATTATGCAAGTTGTTGTATAATATTCGATTGGTCGGGGAATATTCGTTTTAATAGGGAATATTCGTACAACGACACAATCATTGGTGGACCCCACAACAGAATTATTGTCGGATTGAGAAAACAACAAAAAAACTTTATGAAAATAACGGCGGAAGTTTTACCGTTAACTGTTAAAACACCTGGTGTTAAAAATACAGTAATACGCTTGGTTGCATAGTATCACACGGTATTGATTATTGATGCTTACGTGAGAAGTCACTCATTTTTGTTCAATTATTATTACTGTAGTTGCTGCATAGTAGCTCACGTTATTTGATTCAGTTATTGTAAATATTTTATATATTATTAAATCAATAATTGAGATAACAAAGTTATTAATATTATTATTTGCAATATTAACGATGTCTAGAAGTTCTATCAAGGAGAGGTTTGGTCACCTAATTGCGCGCCAATGGGGAGAAATCCTTATTGGAAAGCTCACTCTTTCTTGGGAACGACCTGGTCGATTAATATTGTGAATTATAATAAAGGTGATAAGTTTTGTTTTATTATTATTATAAATGTAATAAAACAGAAAACTTTTTATATAAAATAGAATACTTTTATAAAGTTATTTGTTTTATTAGACTATAAATAGAATATATAATATTCTATTATGCATGGTGTTTCAGATAGTGTACTTCGCAAAGTGTTTGCAGATAGTAAAATCTTTTTATATAAAAAATGTAATACTTTTATAAAGTTATTCATTTTATTAGATTATAAATAGAATATATTATATTTTATTTAAAAGATTTTGTTTTATTAGAATATTTTATTAATACAACATAGTAAATCAATATGGACCGTCTGCTTAAAAGTAAATCAATCTGACCGCTTCATGAATTAGTTACTTATTCACCCATTCTCCAATAAATAGAAGCTCATTCCTTCATTATTTCTTACTAATTCACTGAAACTCTAGAGAGAGAAACTATAGAGAGAAAGAAGAAAAGTATTGTGCTACTTCACTACTCCTATATCCAGTTTCTTCTAAGGTAAGGGGTAATATTTCTTTTGTCTTCGTGAAGAGAACTTCAGTTATTCCATTCTTTATCATTATGTTAGAATAACTTTATCTGTCATGCTGAAGTACCACATACATGGTGAAATTCTTACATTATTCCATTCTTTATTATTCATTGGAACATCTTGTCATGCGCGTTCGCATGACTGAGTTCCGTTTCTTTATTATTTCGTTGGAACATCCTATCTGTGCGGTTTACGCATGACCTGGTTCCGTTCTTTGTTATTTTGTTGGAACATCCTGTCTATGCGGATTACGCATGACCTGGTTCCATTCTTTATTATTCTGTTGGAATAACCTGTTTGTGCGGTCTATCGCATGCATGGTGATTTATTCTGTTATTCCATTCTTTATTATTCTGTTGGAATAACATGTCTATGTGAATTATCACATGCATGGTGAATGATCCTTTGTATTCATTCCTTATTAAATTATGGAAATGATCTGTCTAAGTGGATTACCGCATGGCGGACGAAAATTTATTTGCGGTTTCATATATTCTATTATACTCAGTTGGTTAAAATTTTGGCTTTTATACTCCATGAAATTAGTGGAATATCCTTGATATTTGCGCTTCATCTAGTATCTTTTCATGGAAATATTCTTCTGAGCATTCTTGAATTTTACTCCACAAAGCAGTATCATGTTGACAATTTGGACGTTATTGAGTTCAGGATAAATTAACTTATAAATCTTTAAAATTTATTCTTGAACTTGTTTTATTGAATTGTCATCATCCTCATGTTTATAATATGTTGAAAGTCATCTGTGGTCTATAGTGCATAGATGGACTTGGTATGATTATGACCAGGGATTATTCGGTATAATCATGGTAGTAATATTACAAATGATGTGGTAAAAGACCTCATTGGGTCAGTAGTGCATTGATGGATGCTTGTTGGCATGATCATGACCATCGATGAATACACAAATATCCTCGGCCCGTAGTGCATGGATAATTTGTGGTCATGATACTAATGAATATCCTTGGTAGTAGTGCATTGATGGACGATTGTTGGCATGATCACGACCATTGATGAATACACGAATATCCTCGACCGTAGTGCATGGATAATTTGTGGTCGTGATACTAATGAATATATTTGGTCAGTAGTGCGGGGGATGATGTGGATTATTTATTAAAAATGAGTCTCAAATGATAAAATTAATGAAAAACCTTTTAAATCATAGAAGATAGTAGATTTTATTCTCTACTTGACTCTTCTAATGGATTGCTTGTTCTGCTGCAGTTAAACTTGATGTTTGTTATATTGTATTAGTTTAACACTCGCTAAAGGCTAACGGTGAATTTATTCTCAGATTAACTTAGTCATAATATTTCTTCTTTGGGCTAGTTGAGCTCACCCTTTTACTTTCATTATTCTCTTGAGAAATGAGAACGTGGCGAGGATTACTCTGGGAACTGAGAGTGACGGTCCGTGATGATAAGCATTAGTAGTCCTCACTATTCTATGAAATAGTGTGATAATAAATGTATAGAGGACTTATTTTGAGTTTGAATACTGTCTAGAAGATAATATTTGTATTAAAACTCACATCTCATGTTGTATATTTATGATTGTATTTTTATTCTGTACCATGTATTTGGCGACTCAGAATATGTGATGTATACCTATTTTGGGGGCGTCACGGAATGGAGAAGGGAAAATTCTCTGTGAATTGAGAATTTAGAAGAAGAAATTGTTGTAATCATCTTCTAGCAAAGGTATAACCTTACCTTTCTACTTTTCAAAGTTTTAGTTTTATCTTATTCAAAAGTTCTCTGTAAAATTTGTGTGAAGGATTAATTGTTTTCATGTGGTTTATAGATTATTTAGAGTAAATTGATTCATGTAATATATTTTTTTAATGGAGGAAATCATATTACACTACACCAAAAATGGCCTCTAGTGAAGGCCAAATCCTTCACTAGAGGCCCTATATTACTCACAAGTGATTTATTGCGAAAAAATATTTCCTTCACACGAGTGCTCGCATTAGACCTTCTCGCAATTGAGTATCCTTCGCTAAGTAGTAAATAAATGTTTTTTGTGAAGGATATATTGTGAATAACTTTTTTATTCACAAATTGTATTTAGTAATGGAATATTGTTATTTAGTGAAATATTGGTTTCCTTCACAAATAATATTTTAAGAAGGACTATTTGAAATTAGTGAATAACTGTATTCCCTCACAAATAATATATTGTGAAGAACAAATTTATTTAGCGAGGGAAAATTTTCCTTCACTAATTATAAATTGAGAATGTATCTTCAAATTAGTGACGGAAATAGTCCTTCACAAATTATAAATTTATAAATAAAAATTAATTGCTAACTAATAAAAATTCATTTGAAATTATAATTAATTTTCAAATCGGTAATTTTATATTTATTATTATTATTAATCTCTATAAGAAATATTAAATTTATTTTTTAAGTAAATATAAATATTGTCATACTTGTTTCAAAACTAATTGATAATCCAATGCATAAAGAGTTAATAAAATCAATATTTCACATATAAATAGATAATACTCGAATTCGCATGAATTATCAGATTCGTCTCTCAAGGACCATAGTACCTACAAAATTTATCATCTAACATAAGAAAACCGAAAGAATAACAATCAACTAGAAGGAATAAAGTGTGTCATGTTAGATCCACGAAATCCTTCCCTACCTCTGCAAGTTTGGCAGCCATGCCACATTAAGGGACTTGTTTAGCTTGTAAAGGCGAGTCCTTCTCCATCTCCATAGATCTTTCTTGCTTAACTGTGTCGTTAAAATTCGGTGGCGATTATCTTTGGATGACCAACTGCGAAGGGATGATGCATTTCTCACCAAATATTTCTGAGACTTCTAGGATCATATGCTTGTTTAATGAGATTTCCATTCTCATAAGGTGGGAGTGGCCCCATAACTCTTCTTGGTTTAGCTGAATAGCAAACAACTGTGTACATTTAGCTAAAATTACAACTTCAACAAAGACAAACCATAATTACTTTTAAAAAAAGTTTAGAATACCCAATGTAATCTTTTGTGGTGCATGTGAGGTTTTGGACGACGACAGAAAACCATCTCCATATCCGAGTGCTTATTTGAATGCATCTTCCGTAAGTTGCCAATCTTTCAATGTGGCGACATCTTGTGCTTTTTTTAGAGGATCGTATTTGAATGTACAATTTTACACCGCAAAGATCAATGGAACAAAATTAATCGAGAAAAATCACTAGAACAAGAACTCAATAGTCAAAAGCAAATGAAAACGGAAATTTCATTACGAAAAAGAATGGAACAAACAAAATATCTACAATTACATTAAAAAGTAGGTTAAACTCTCAAAACTAGACTAATAAGCAAGACCGCACAACCATAGCTTTACATCATTTTTTCCTATGAAACTCGAGTGCCATATCTCTTGATTCACACCATAGTATGAGTAGAAGTTTTAGTTGTTATTTTTACGAAAGAAAAGGCTTTTAAAGGCTAACTAGAACTAATGTGTATAGCTTGATCGACGATTACGCCCATATATGTTCGATCCACCACTCTATCATACATTCAACGATGGTGACCAAATTCAAGATAAAAGGCGTTGAACCACACTTAACTTGCTAATTAGCGAGATAAGCACAAAATAGACTAATTTGTGGATTAATATGGGTCAAAAACACGGCAGCTTATGTCACTCAAACCCACAATATCTTTTTTTAGGGACTCAAAAGTCAAGACTAAACTATTCACCATCTATGCACCCATCATGGACTGCTAATCTGTCATGCACTATTCACCATCTTCTTCATCATGCTTGGAAGTTCTTTTACTCTTTTAGAGGTGTTGTCCACAAGGAGTTTCAAGCTTATGGTTGATTTTAAAGCCATCTTAGAAGCCTGCAGTTTTAGTAACAAGAGTATAAATATATATTTTAAAAAACAAGGTGAGGCTGATCATTATGGAATCATATCCCTTCACTGAATTAATATAGTATTACCCTTTGAGACTTTTTTACTATAAATTTTGAAATAAATCAGTGTACCTCAAGAAAATTTTTGTGTGAATTTATGTATGATTCCATTGACACATACATTATATATAAGTATTATATATCCCAGGAGTATGCCCAAAAGAAAAAAGTAACAAGTACTGACATACAATAGTGATTGCCTGCAATATTAACTTATTTGGCATATACTCTCATACGTTCCCAGTGTTAATATATTAAGACAAAAGCATTGACTATCACCTTACATCAACTGATCTTATTTTTTATTTCTCCTTATTCAATTTCAATGTTTACAACACCATTAGAATGGAATATGAATATAAAATCTATTGTCATAACATAGCAAAATGCTTTCTTGGAGGGGTTGGAAGTGGCAGGATAGCATGAATAATAAGAAAAAATTCATATAAGACAAACAAATATCTCTAGAAAATGTATTTCTACTTTTTGTCATACGTACACGCACAAAGACAATATAATTTTGACAAAGTTCAAACACGAGGTGATTATAATCTTCACTCACCAACCCCAAACCCCAAATACACCTAAAACAATGCCCAACTTCAATTTCATTACAAATTATATAACCATAAAAATTGTAGAGGAAAACAAGAAAATTAAAACAACCAAATCATGGGCCTTCTTGCTAGTGAAATTGATCTATGTAAGTACCAAATCATGGGTTTTGAAAGCTTGAAGAAAATTATACAACCATGTTGCCTTGAGTACTAGACAGGAAACAATTATGAGAAAAATACCTCAGACAATGTTCACTAATGTGAGACCCCAGATTTTATCAATAAAGATTTAAATTTTGTCAAAATAATTTTTAATATTATGGTGTGAATTTGAGATAATATTATAGTTGTGGGTAGTATTTATAAATTTTGCAAAGTATGCAAGTGGTTATATTATATTCGATTGGTCTGGGAATATTCGGTTTAGCGGGGAATATTCGCATAACTGGCTCAATCATTGGTGGACCCCATTAATGTAATTATTGTCCGGATTGAGAAAACGACAAAAAATATTTTATTGAAATAACGGCGGAAGTTTTACCGGTGGTTCTTGTTGAACTACTCGGTAGTAAAAGTACGATGTCGTGTGGTTGCGTAAGTAGCACCAGTATTGATTATTGATGCTTATGTGAGAAGTCACTCGGTTTGATTCCATTATTGTCGATTAATAATATGAATTATTATAATGATAATGACGCTTTTGTTTTATTCGTAGATTATTAACGTAATAAAACGAAACATCTTTTATATAAAATAGAATACTTTATTAAAGTTATTCTATAAATAGAATATATTATATTTTATTATGCATAGTGTTGCATAGTGTTTTGCATAGTGTTGCATAGTGTTTTGCATAGTAAAATGTTTTATATATAAATAGAATATATTATATTTTATTTAAAAGATTTTTCTTTAAATATGGACCGTCGATTAAAGTAAATCAATCTGGACCGCTCATGGATTAGTTACTATGCATTCCATTTTCCTATAAATAAAGCTCATTCCTTCATTATTTTCTTACGAATTCATTGAAACTCTAGAGAGAAATTATGAGAGAAGCTATAGAGAGAAAATTATAGAAAGAAGAAGAGTATTCTCGCTACTTCACTACTTCTATATTCATTCTTTTTTACGGTGAGGGGTGTTATTCTTTCTTCTTGAAGAGAACTTCATTATTCCATTCACTATTATTCATTGGAATAACTTTTGTAAAAGTGGCATACCCTATACATAACCTTTGTGTACGCCAGATACCCTATACTTGGTGAAATCCTTATGTTATTCCATTACTTATTATTCTCATGAATAACTTTGATATCTGTGGTTTACCCTATACTTGGTGACATTCTTCTATTATTCAGTTGGAACATCCTGTGCATGTGTTTTTACACCGGACACAGTTCCGCTTTTTATTATTCTGTTGGAACATCCTCATCTGTGTGTTTTACACCTTAACTGGTTCCGCCTCTTTATCATTCTCATTGGAATATCCTATCATGTGTTTTTACCGGATCCGGTTCCATCTTTATTATTCTCGTTGGAACATCCCGCTTGTGAATTTCACCGACCGTTCCGTTATTATTATTCTGTTGGAATAACTTTTGTCATCTGGCAATACCGCATGCATGGTGATTTCTTTTGTTATTCCATTCTTTATTATACCCAGTTGGTTAAAACTTTGACTTCTATACTCCATGAAATTAGTAGAATATCCTTGATATTTGCGTTTCATCCAAAGATCTTTTCATGAAAATATTCTTCCGATCATTATTGAATTTTACTCTACGAAAACAAAGATCGTGTTGACAATTTGGACGTTAATAATTCATGGATTAAATAATTCTTGAACTTGTTTTATTGAATTACTATGTCATTGTCATCATCCTCATGTTATATTATGTTATCTTTGGCTTACGTGCATAGATGAACTTAGTATGATTATGACCGAGGATCATTCGGTATAATCATGACTTGATATAAATGATGTGACAAAAGTCCTCGATTGGCTCAGTAATGCGATGATGGATAGTTTTGGTATGATTATGACCGGGGGGTGATTCGGTATAGTTATGACCATTGATAATTTGATGAAAATCCTTGGCCCGTGGTACGAGGGGATGATTAGATGTGGTGGTTTATTATTAAGTCGAGTCTCAAATGATAAAAATTGATGAAAACCTTTTAAAACCTAAAAGATAGTAGACTTTATTCTCTACTTGACTCTTTTTTAATGGATTGCTTATTCCATTGCAGCTTAAACCTGGTTGTCTATTGTATTTTATCGGTTTAACAACGTTGAAGGCTAATGATAATTTATTCGCATTATCTTAGTCATAATATTTCTTCTTGGGCTAGTTGAGCTCACCTTTTCTTTTTCACCGTTTCTCTTGAGAAATGAGAACATAGCCGGACGGAGCGAGTCGGGGAACGAAGTAATGGTCCGGAGGATAGCATTAGTAGTCCTCACTATTACGTGAAATAGTGTGATAATAGTTGTAATGAGGACTCCTTTTGAGTTTGTATAATATCTAGTAGACAAAATTTGTATTCAAACTCACGCTTTATGTCGTATTGTACCACGCAGCATTATATTAGTAAGTTGTATTTGAATTTATGTACCATGTAGGTGGCGACCAAGATGGGTGACGATACCTAATTTTGGGGCGTCACAAGTTGGTATCGAGCTTAGGATATGATCCTGGCTAAGATGTGAGATAAGAACTAGGAGGGAGAGCGGAAATTCCTTCGCTAGTATGACCTACCTAAGTTTATTTGGTATTTAATTGGTCGGTCGAGTATAGGGATAATATTTGATATATTAATTAACCCTTGTGTTGTGGCAGTGTTTGGAAATGGCAAATTGAAAATATTCACAATGGAGTGAATGTGACCGTTGTGACACCTTTAATCACTAATCGTTTAATGCGATTATCGACGAGGAACAAATTAGAGATATCCACGTAGTAAATGAAGAACTAATTGTTGCACCCGAGCTAGTTGCAGAGGTAGCAGCTGAAAGTGAGGAAGAAGAGGAACCTGAGGAGAATTGGTTAGAAGAAATTTATGATCAAAACTTAGAATTACAAAATCGTGTTCGTGAGCTAGAAGAACAGGTTGAAGAACGGCAAACGGTCGTGGAACAAAGGGATACAACAATTCAAAATTGGGTTACCCGATATGTGATGCTCGAACAAAATCACGCTTTGGCAGGGTGTAAGATATTAAAGTTGGAATCGAGAATTTAAAAATCAAAGATCACCGAAAGAAGAAACAATGAACGAAGGAGAATAGGCGATGCATGGGTAAAAGCCGCTGTAACGCGTTGATAGTGTAGAAAAAGACGTCCAGATCCAATAAAGCCAAAATAGATGAAATGGACTTTGCTTTTTGGATGAAGAATTGGGAGAACCCAACATCGAATTCTAATTACCTGTGCATAGCGGTCAACCCGAATTCGATATGGATCGGAGAATAATGATTCAAATCATGGATCGGAATGTGAAGAAGCACTTAAGGGTGGAATGTACCCTATAGTAAAGTCAAACTTCGGTAATTTAAGCGAGGCGTTTATGTCGAGAAACCGAACGAAGTTATTACGGGTAAATTAATTATTGCGAAGTCTATACTTTATTCAATACAAGTTCTACCCACTCTTTTATTCTACCTAGTTGTGTTCAATGTTTAAATTTGACTCAAAAAAAAATTAGACTTTGATTTATCTATTGAAACTTCGTTGGGAGAAACCTTCGTTACCTCCACATTTATTAATCTTGTTGTTTCAAATAAACACTTTCACGATCTTATATCTTTAAAAATTCTTGCCTTTGAGGTAATTTTTGAAAACGATTGATTAACTACTTATTATTCTTTTTGTAAGGTTGTTAGCTTTCATATTCCTAACCAACTTTGTTATACTGAATTCAAAGTAACCAAACCCTAAAGTTAATCAACGTTATATCGCAAGCCATAAGTAAAGAGCCCCGATCCTTTCGTTGTTGACTTCCTTGTGTGGAATGCACCGAAGTCGGACTTTCTGTAGGCGACATCGTGAATGAAGATGGCAAGTTTATAGGTATCATTGTGAGGGCTATCTAGGTTAAGGGATAGAAGTCACAGTTAGTATCAATGTAACGTCTTATCCAAGTCTTGGATAAGAGTAGCGATTTTGAATGATATTTCTATCATTAATAAATTTCTTGACGTATTCTTGAAGATTTCCTAGCCTACCCTAGAGCGTGAAATCGAATTTTGTATTGACCCCAGTACAAAAACTCATTTCTTAAACCCTCAAATATTTCTTCAATTAAAATGAACAGTTTACGTGGTTTATGATGAAAGTCATAATAAAAGCATTGGACTAATGAAAATCATGGGTATACGTGGTATTAGTAAGTGTTATAATGAGTTATGTTGGTTATTATGAGAAAACATGAAAGTTTCTTAGAAATCACAAAGGGTTGAAAAATCAGATTTTGGTAAAAAACGTAACATGAAATTCAATTGACCATATCTCTTATTATATTTTGAATTTTTGAATGTGGTCAAGTCCTAGAGTTAGATCTATGAGTTACCTAACTAATCCAAGTGGAATTACTGGAAAAGGTGTTGTAGATTTTTGTGTGGACTGATTTTAGCAAAGGAGGCTAAAGCTGTAAATTTCGAAAATGCTACTGCCCAAAAACTTTAAGGGGCTGTTTCGGCCACTTAAATTATGAGAAAAATTCTGGCCTTTTGGGACATAAAGTTATATGGTATAAAGTATCTCCTGTCCAAAAATGAGCTCATTCTGACTTAAAATGAGCAAGTTATGACTATTTCAATATTTAGGTTTTTCCGACGAAAAACGCTATAACCGGAGTTCTATAACTCCGATGACCATGAAATTTAAACTAGAAGCTCACGTTAACATGTGTAAGGTCCTGCCAAGATTTGGGAATTTTGGAGTTAAACTTGAGGTAGCTAATTTCTTAAGGAATTAATTAGAAATTAATTTTAAAAAATAGTAAATGAATTTTAAAAATTCAGAAAAATATATTTTCATTATGGGACTATATTATGCTAAATCCCAGAAAAGAAATATTTTTGGGACTGATTTGGTATTTTCATGAAAATAGTTTAGTTATGAACATATGAGTTAAATATGTTATGTGAAGTAACAAAGTTGAAAATAGGATTTTATGGCTAGAAAATCCTATATAGTAGTATATGCATATTTTTTTTATGAGGATTTGATAATTGGTGATGATATTTTATGAGTATGGCATTTTGAATGATTAAATGCATTATATGGTAAAGCGTAAACAATTGAGATAAATTGTTTATAAATTTAAGAAGTGATTAAAATATTGTTATAATATTAATGATATTAGATTATGAGATTATTAAGTGATTGAAAACATGGGGATATTCTTGAATCTGGATAAATTATATTATAAATGTTTAATATTTATCCTTTATCTCATTTGATTGATTCTTTATATCATTATCCTCATGTTTATATTATGTTGAAAGTCATCCGTGGCTTACGTGCATAGATGGACTTGGTATGATTATGACCGAGGATTGTTCTAAGGCATAATCATAACCAGTAATTGAAAACACAATTATCTTTGGCCGTAGTAGTATGGATAATTTGTGGTCGTGATACTTAATGAATATCCTTGGCACGTAGTGCGGGGATGATTCGATGATGTGGATTAATTATTGGTGAGTCTCGGCAATGAAATATTAATTCATGGATGCGTTCAAAGTCATCTATGGCTTACGTGCATAGATGGACTTGGTATGATTATGACCGAGGATTGTTCTTAAGTATAATCATAATCAGTAATTGAAAACACAATTATCTTTGGTAGTAGTGCATGGATAATTTGTGGTCGTGATACTAATGAATATCCTTCACTTTGTAGTGCGTGGATGATTCGATGATGTGGATTAATTATTGAAATTTTGAGTCTCAAAGAATGAAATATTAATTCATGGATGCGTTCAAAGTCATCTCATGGCTTACGTGCATAGATGGACTTGGTATGATTATGACCAAGGATTGTTGGGTATAATCATAACCAGTAATTGAAAACACGAATATCCTTAGCCGGTGGTGCATGGATAATTCATGGTTGTGATACTATTAATTCGAGTCTCGAGATTATTGGTTTTACTGAGTTGTATATCTTTTTGGCTCGTAGTGCAAAGATGAATTGTTAATGAATATCTTTGGGTTGGATTGCAAAAATAAATTTAATGTTTTAAACGATAAAGGTATTCAAGGTATCCTCACCTCTTTATCATATCAGTATCGTACCCCTAATTTCGAGGGCTTAAATTCCATAAGGAGGGAGATTGTGAGACCCCAGATTTTATCAATAAAGATTTAAATTTTGTCAAAATAATTTTTAATATTATGGTGTGAATTTGAGATAATATTATAGTTGTGGGTAGTATTTATAAATTTTGCAAAGTATCAAGTGGTTATATTATATTCGATTGGTGGGGAATATTCGGTTTAGCGGGGAATATTCGTATGACAACTGACTCAATCATTGGTGGACCCTATAATGTAATTATTGTCGGATTGAGAAAACGACAAAAATATTTTATTGAAATAACGGCGGAAGTTTTACCGTAGTTTGTTGAACTACTTTCGGTAGTAAAAGTACGATGTCGTGTATTGCATAAGTAGCATGCGGTATTGATTATTGATGCTTATGTGAGAAGTCACTCGGTTTGATTCCATTATTGTCGATTAATAATATGAATTATTATAATGATAATGACGCTTTTGTTTTATTCGTATTATTAACGTAATAAAAATGTAAACATCTTTATATAAAAATAGAATACTTTATTAAAGTTATTCTATAAATAGAATATATTATATTTTATTATGCATAGTGTTGCATAGTGTTTTGCATAGTATTGCATAGTGTTTGCATAGTAAAATGTTTTTATATAAATAGAATATATTATATTTTATTTAAAAGATTTTTCTTTAAATATGGACCGTCGATTAAAATAAATCAATCTGACCGCTTCATGGATTAGTTACTATGCATTCCATTTTCCTATAAATAGAAGCTCATTCCTTCATTATTTTCTTACGAATTCATTGAAACTCTAGAGAAATTATAGAGAGAAGCTATAGAGAAAATTATAGAAAGAAGAAGAGTATTCTGCTACTTCACTACTTCTATATTCAGGTTCTTTTTACGGTAAGGGGTGTTATTCTTTTCTTCTTGAAGAGAACTTCATTATTCCATTCACTATTATTACATTGGAATAACTTTTGTAAAAGTGGCATACCCTATACATAACTTTGTATACGCTGTGACATACCCTATACTTGGTGAAATCCTTATGTTATTCCATTACTTATTATTACATTGGAATAACTTTTGTATCTGTGGTTTACCCTATACTTGGTGACATTCTTCTTATTATTCATTGGAACATCACGTCATATGTGTTTTACACCCACCGGTTCCGCTTTTTATTATTCTCGTTGGAACATCCCGTGCATGTGTTTTACACCCGGACTGGTTCCGTCTTTATCATTACTGTTGGAATATCCTATCTCGTGTTTTACACCGGATCCGGTTCCATCTTTATTATTCATTGGAACATCCAGCGATTGTGAATTTCACGACACGGTTCCGTTATTATTATTACATTGGAATAACCCGCATCATCAAATCACCGCATGCATGGTGATTTCTTTTGTTATTCCATTCTTTATTATACCCAGTTGGTTAAAACTTTGACTTCTATACTCCATGAAATTAGTAGAATATCCTTGATATTTATGTTTCATCCAATATCTTTCATGAAAATATTCTTCCGATCATTATTGAATTTTACTCTACGAAACGATGTCATGTTGACAATTTGGACGTTAATAATTCATGGATTAAATAATTCTTGAACTTGTTTTATTGAATTACTATGTCATTGTCATCATCCTCATGTTATATTATGTTATCTTTGGCTTACGTGCATAGATGAACTTAGTATGATTATGACCGAGGATCATTCGGTATAATCATGACTTGATATAAATGATGTGACAAAAGTCCTCGATGGCATTTAATGCAGTTGATGGATAGTTTTGGTATGATTATGACCGGGGTGATTCGGTATAGTCATGACCATTGATAATTTGATGAAAATCCTTGGCCCGTGGTATGGGATGATTAGATGTGGTGGTTTATTATTAAAATTTGAGTCTCGTGATAAAAATTGATGAAAACCTTTTAAAACCTAAAAGATAGTAGACTTTATTCTCTACTTGACTCTTTTAATGGATTGCTTATTCCGCTGCAGCTTAAACCGGTTTGTCTATTGTATTTTATCGGTTTAACACATTGTTGAAGGCTAATGATAATTTATTCGCATTATCTTAGTCATAATATTTCTTCTTGGGCTAGTTGAGCTCACCTTTCTTTCACCGTTCTCTTGAGAAATGAGAACATAGCCGGAGACGAGTCGGGGAGCGAAGTAATGGTCCGAGAGGATAGCATTAGTAGTCCTCACTATTACGTGAAATAGTGTGATAATAGTTGTAATGAGGACTCCTTTTGAGTTTGTATAATATCTAGTAGACAAAATTTGTATTCAAACTCACAGTTTATGTCGTATTGTACACGACAGTTATATTAGTAAGTTGTGTTTGAATTTATGTACCATGTAAGTGGCGACCCAAGATGGGTGACGTATACCTAATTTTGGGGGCGTTACAACTAATCTCTTCAAAGTTTTAAGCATATTTTTCACTTCTAGGATCGAATTTATAAATTCAAAGAGCAAAAAAAAAAATAGTAGCTCATATCTGGAAGCACTTCAGCAAAATGCTTTCACAACAACTCATCTCAGCGGATAAATTAAAGATGTCCTGCCTTTTCTCTTTTTTTCAGGTAAGTTTAATTAAGATAATGAGATGAAATTTCTGAAGAAATTCTGGAAGTTAATGTCCTCAATTTTAAGACTCATTGTCATAAAGTTAATATGTATATCTGTTATTCTATGCAGTCTATAATCAACGATTGATAAGGTAGTACAACAATTATTTCCTTAGTGCATAACATAATAAGTTGATTTAAGAGGGAGTTCACATTTCACAATGATAGTATCTTTAGTTTTGGAAAAAAATTCATTGTGCTTCAAATACATATCCATGCGAGAACGTAAACCTTTATGTTCTTTTCAATTGCCAAAGATTAAGAGAAAAATCATACCAAAAAGTTGCTTCGTCCACAGTACTTGCATAAGCTCCTCCACCTATGAGCAAGCTAAGGGTGGCGGCTGTCAATAATCTCCTCTAAAGTTTTAAATACCATATACTTCATAATCATAAAAAAAACATGAAATTTTAAAGAGACCTTCAACACGTGAAATTGTCTTAATTAAGATTGGTTACAAATATACTCAAATTCTCATGAAAAAGTTGTTTATTGGGAATCATATTGCAAATGTCAGCTCTGTATATAAATAGATACTCGAAATCCTGCAAAGATATTTGTTGGCACCTTATTCTCAAGTAACTAACTTAGGTGCAAAAACAATCATGGTACAGGTATAGAACCAATCCCACAACTATTTCATTACATTTTAAACATAAAGTATATCATTTTAGTGGGTTCAAGTCACTATTTCCTTCATATGTCTAATTTACCTTCAATTGTTCAGCTTTGAAAAGTAATTTGAGCAATGTTATGACCACACCCACCCACCCCCACCCACACACATATATATATATATATATATGTATGTCTAGCTAGTACAAAATATACAAGAGAGGGAGAGATGTTGAGAATACCTTTTTTTGGAGGATTGAGGAACCTTGGGTCTAGTAGCAGTAGGAGCAGCAGAGGAAGAAGTAGCGGAATAAAGTCTGGAAGTAGAACCAGAAGTATATTTGGGAAAATATTGCCGCACAAAGAAGATGCTAACCACACAAGGAGCTGTAATTTGAGAAAATCAAGGCAGACACGCAAGAAGCTATGGTTCAAGGCAGTGACATTATAAACAAAAATAAGTTTTAAAAAAAATTATTAAACTAAAAAAATAAAATTTAGGGGTAAAAACCAAACCCTAAACTTACAATTTGAGGAAATCACAAAGAAAGGGACGATGGGTGAGAGATTGAAGTAAGAGAAGGAGAAAAGAGGTAGAAGAGAAGAAGTATATAAAGAATAAGAGGGAGTTGTCCGGCGACAAGAATAACAACAAGGCCGCTTTCATGCAAACCACACCCCTCACCTCCACTCCCAACTAAGCTCGCCCATGTGTCGTCGCTCAGCCGCGTACGTTGTCGTGTTGTAGCCCCCAAAATGGGGAAAATCGAAAATGGGGTGGGGGAAACAGGAGAAGGAACCTCTAGGTGTCTAGATGTCGCAACAAAGAAATGGGGGAGATGAAGATGTCGCAGAAAAGAAATGGGGGAGGAAATATGAAAGGGAAAAAGAAATTAGCGAATGATTATTTTTAAGATTCGTGAAGGAAATATCATTGGCCGTTAATGAAGAATTTTTCTCTCACAAAATAACTATCGCTAAATACATATTGCGAATATAATTTTCTTCACACTTTTCAGCAAAAAATAGGCACCAATTATTATTTAATATCTTAAATTTGCGAAGGAAAAAAATTAATTTGTGAAAAAAAAATTCTTTCGTTGATTGATTTTTGTCACACAATTTTTTTCCTTCACTAATCCTTCACAAAAAGGACTTATTTGTGAAGGAGATAATTCATTCACAAATTTTCCTTCGCAAGAGCCCCAATTTCTTGTAGTGTTACAATAAGTTTACATTGACATATTTTGAATATGGCTTAAATTAGAATTAAAATTGGTACTCAATTCATAGTATAAGTGTAAATTGTTTATTGATTGTGAAAATATATGAAGAAACAAAAGCAAAGTAATTGAAACTAACTGTTTCGATTGTAAAACGAATTCACAGTGAAGAATTTCAATATGAATGTCAAAAGAAGAGGAAATAAGATAAATAGTGAAAATTAAAGGTTGTAATCATGATGTTTATTTTGTTTAGGTGGTTAAAAACGTGTTAGAAACATTAGTTTATGTTTATGTAAACATATTACACCTTGGGTAGGTTGGAATAGTTGTTCGAAAAGAGTTAGTAGGCCTAATTTGGCTTTCTGTAGTGTTCTAGATGATAAGTCACGAAAATGCAGAAGGGACCCCACTTGGAAGTTATCCTAGAGCAAAAACCCTGCCTTGATGGGGAAGTAATCTGTCTCGCCAAATTTTGGAAAAGAAACTGACCGGACATGTTTTACTAAAATGAGCATACCTTTTTCATACGAACTCCGATTGATACGATTCAAGATGATCCAAAACGAGGAAGAATATACCTATAACGTTTATTCTTTAAGTTATTCAATTTGATGTCGTTATTAGGGGTCAAAATGGCTATCTTTAGGACTGTTGTGCATTTGGAGGCCATCAGATGGCGTCGGGATGCACGAATGCAAATGCAGTCCTTTGTGTATTAATATAATCTAATCTAAAGATAATGATAACATGTTGGACATGTAATAGGATGTTAAATCAAGTTGTTAATGTGCATATAGTGCAATGACATGATCACTTAAGTAGTTGTAATAAAATAAATGTGATGTTCATGAAAAGATGTGATTTTGTTTAAACTTAAACTTAGTTAGTGAGCTATACCTAAAGTGATAAAGAAACTCATAAAGCTAATATTAGTGTAACTAATGTGTATTATTAATACATATGGTATGTGTAGGACTCGTGGTGAATGTGAGTACTGATTGTTTAACCTACGCACGAGGCAAGTTCTCTAACTCTACTTTTACAATTGTGCAAGTGCTTAAACTTTATTGATGTATTGAGCAAGTTCCTAAACATACTTATATATCTATTCTAACTTGATTATTTTCATGCAAACTCTTCAACCTAACTCTTACTTTGAGAAGGGTTCCTATCTTTAATGTTGTTCTAATTACACAAGTTCCTAAATTCTGTTACTCTTATATTGAGCAAGTTTTATTCCTCAACTTGTTATTAATCATGCACGTTCATTAACTATCTTCTTTTATTGAGTAAAATTAATAGCCTTAGCTTATTATTGTTCAAGCAAGGTTTGGTATAGTATTCAATGTCTATGCTTTCTAGATCATTTCTAAATCATTTTTTTCGATATATAATATTGATTCACTTATAATTCATGACTATTTCATATCATATTATTATCGAGCACTTGAAGTGATATTAAACTATATTAATTAAACTAATCCTTAGTTGATGTTCGTTGAACACTAAATTATCTTGAAGCTTATCCAAACCAAATTTCCTTTGGTGCGGACTCGTATATTAAAACTGATATGAACAACCCTATTATAGGGGATTACTTAGGCGTAAGCGTTTAGATGTTTGTGCACAATACATGGTACGAAGGGTTGATACCCCTAAGTAAATGAAGACCCTACAGTATAACTGTTTAGGTTAAAGTTGAAATATTACTTGTAACCATGGACATAGTTTGTGGTCTTATGACCCTCAGATATTTCATATTTTGATTCCAATTTTTGGTTATCATTGACAGAGTATTATTTAGTTCTAATGAGCTTATTCATTGACGGTTATTATGCTATCATTGCTCATTGCTATATCTAGTGAGCATTTATTTTGCTCACTCTTGCATAAATTTAATTATTGTAGCTAAAGTTGAGAAGGTCGATAAACCTACCACAAACAAAGGAAAAGGAAAAAATGTACAAGTGATGAAGACTTGTAATATAACGCCCCCATATCTATACTCCCATGGTATCCGATATAGTGCTTACAACGAATCAATATAATGCATTTAAATTTATACACACATGGTATCTGATTATAAGCTTATATTAAATTAAGGGACTATCAGATATATTTCTCATAGATGCAAGGTTCACAGTATCCCATAACATATGTCAATTCTCAAGAGAACTAATACTGTGTTTGGATACCCTCACTTGGATATATGAACTATATCTGTGAATAGAATCTATCTATCCGAAATTCGGAGTACCAGTAATAACATAAACAGTCCATATTACTAATACCCTCACCCCAGATGTATAGTATATGCTATGCGAATTTATACTATCGTATCGATAGTAATTATCTATCCGAAATCCAGAGTATGAATAACAACATGAACAGTCCATGCTATTAATACCCTCACTCAGATAAATAGTTCCCAAGGATCTCAATTAGATTCAAAGATTTCTAAATTACATTTATATATGTAAGAAAACAAGGTTGCAGAAATAAAAGATGTTATATATATTAGGCTTAAATATAGTTTACTACCCTAAACTATGGACCATATTCCACTTCGGAGATCCACCTTTAAATTTTGTCAATTAGATGATTGAACTATTAATTTTTTCCACTTCCATTCAATTGGATCCTCAAGCGTAGTAAATTATTTGGCGCTAATTCGTTTGGGTGGAGTCGAGTTAAGTGATGTGTAACAAAAAAAGAATATTTTAATTTTTGATTAAATATTTATTATACATTAAGGGGTATAATTGTCAAATCACCTTATATTTAATATTAATACCAATTAAAAACAACAAAAGGCTAAATAAAACAAACAGATACGGATCAAATCTCTTCTCCCCCAACTTCGATCAAAGCTATTCACTCACTCAAAGTCTAAAACCATCATATCAGAAGAAATGCAGGGCCTCTTTGCTTAATTTTGATTTCAACCACAAAAGAAATGCAGGGCCTCTTTGCTTAATTCTCCAAACTTCCCCACAAACTTCTCTCATCTCCCGCAAAAACCCTAAAATTATCCCTTCAAAAGCCCAGATTTCTTACTAAATTATTGGGTTTCATAGATCACGAAGAGGAAGATTTATCAATTTCGATTGCTAACCACAATTCGAATCTCAATCGGTATCGAATCATGAATGGCCCTTCATTGCATTCATCAAGTTGGTTTGAAATTCATTTGTTTTACTTTTGAATTACTCCTTGTGTCGTTGACATCGTTCCGAATCACCTCAGTCTCCGTCATCTCCGTCGCGAAATTAGGGTATCCCTGGAAATCAATGGCGCTAAGGTTCCGGCATCGGACACGGTGGTAATTACCCTTCTCCGGGATCGGGTGGATAAGGAGACGGCGGAAGTGACGTATGTGAGTACGGATAATGTTAGGGTTACTGGGACGATCGAATTTGAGGTATTAGAAGAAGAAGAAATGATTTTGTGTGGGTCTTTAGAGAGAATGGAGTCTAGTTGGGTTAATGGAGATGGTCACTCGAAAACTGGATGGAGTGTGGATTGTTATACCGCGGCAATTGGAAATGGGAATGGATCATCTGCCTTTTTTAGCCAAAGTTGGGGATTTCTTCGCCGTCTATTGAGGTTTATATTGATGGGTGTTGTTCAAGTGTGTCGGTGATCTTGACCAAGACAATTTAGGTTAGTCCCAGGCGAAAAATGTCAAGGCAGGGGATGCTTGATGCAATTCTGGAGGACAATGAGGTTGATAAGGAGCAGAGGAGAAATTAATTTTAGAGGCTTCGAAATTAATTTTGGTTGTCGATACCTCGTCGTTGAGGGCCTCTTTGCTTAATTTTGATTCACCATTAATATTCCCAATTTCAAGGGTTTTGTAAATCACTGATTATAATTGTAATGTGAGTTTTGCTGCTTGAGTTAGCTGAAAATGCAGCTATGGATAACAAACATACTCGAATTGTGCCTCGACTCAGTCGATTGGCGGTGAGAAACGATGAAGAACTGGGCAAGCTTCTTGGTTTACCCACGGGCTGATTTGATTATTTTTAGCTGCAGATCTTGATCTTCAATGTTAGGCTAAAATGAATTTTTTAATGATTTTTGATGGTTTTAGATTTTGTTGTTTTTGATTAGTATTATTGTATAATATAAAGTGGTTTGACAAATTTTCCCTTTCATTTATAATATTTGTGTAATTAAATATTAAAATATTCTTTTTTTAGTTACACATCATGTGATAACCCGGGATTTCGAATAATTAAAATTTTACGAATAAATTTTTTTATTAATATTAATATTGATTATCAATTGTGCGACAAGTATCTCGTGATACAAGTCTCGGTAAGGTCAATTTATTATTATTGACTAATAAATTAGAAATAGAGTTGTCTTACTTAACCGCTTTAGAAACCCCAACCCTAATTTCTGGAAAAAGGATTCGATAGAAAATATAATTAAAATAATTATATTAATGAGTACGCGTGTGTATCGTTTAGAATTTTTGATCAATGATTGATCATAATAAGGTTTAAAATTTATAAATACCAATAAGAGATTAGAAACCCAAATCTCAGATTTAGGAAACCTAATGTACAGTTAGAAACCCTAATTGAAAGCCGGGAAACCCTAATTTCATATTCGGGAATCCTAAAACCCTAATTAGGAAACCCTAATCCTAATTAGTAAGCCTAATGTGTGTATTAAACTTTAATATGATTAGAAAACCCTAATTATATTTTAGTTATCTTAATTTCTATTTTACAAACCCTAATTGTAATTTAGAAAATTTAATTTTTCTAATTAAAACCCTAATTTCATATTCGGGATTTCTAAACCCTAATTAGGCAACCCTAATCCTAATTGGAAGGCCTAATATATTTATTAAACGTTGATATGATTAGGAAAACCTAATTTAATTAGAAACCCTAATTTTAGTTTTAAATTCTTAATTTTTTATTTTTAAAACCCTAATTAGAAAATTCTAGAATTGGAGTATTTTGAAAACCTAAGGGTTAGAACCTTAGGGTTAAACCCTAAGGGTTTGAACAAATATCAAGAATGCCATTAAATGTATTTAGCAAATGACAAAAATGCCCTTTTTGGATTTTTATTTATGTAACTTGTAAAATGGCCAACACCTTTAGTGGTTTACCAACTAAGTTGACTTTGGTGACTTAAAAATCTCAGCCACCAGCCGAAAATCACAGATCATGCATACATGTATCTAAGTAGTATATATTGATTTTGGAGAGAGAAAATTCATAAAAACTAAGCCAATTTCTCTCTTGCTCTCACCAACCCTCTCTCTCTCCTAAACCAACGAAATTGCTAAGTATATCAGTTCTATATACAGCCCTTGATCAACCAATAACAGATTGGAGAGCCAAGATCTAAAATTATTCAAGAAAAGGTATAAACCTAATTTTAATTTTTGATCCATGATGCTAAGAAAAAGTTTTTGTTTATGTGTTTAGATCTTTGCTAGATGATGTTTAATGATGATCTATGTTGATATAACATAGATCCATAGCATCAAAATGCTTTAAAAGTAAAGATTTTCAAAAGCGCCAAGAATGTAAATTCGTGAGTGCGACAAGCTAATGTCGCGCCACGCATTCTGATCTCTGCTTAAGATTTTCTTGTTTTATGTTTTGGATCGGTAGTATGACATGAGGACTATAATCTGGAAGTGGAATCTCAGCCATTCCATGTCGAGGTTTCAAGATATTCATGGTCAAAGTGAGTTGACCGAGCTTGACTAACACTTTCTGGGTAACCCAGAAAGTGTGAATCCGTGTCTGACAATATCTTTAGGCTCCTTAATCTGTCAGTCCGGTTCATTTTTGATGTTGTTGTTGTAATACACTTGTAGCCTGCTGCATGCACTTGAGATCCATGGTTTTACTTTCCACAAAAAGAGCTTAGATTGAGTGTAATTAATGGTCAAAGTAGGCATGTTGAGCACGGATAACGTTTCTGCGAAAAACCCAAAAACGGATGAACCAAGTTTCTGACATAGTTTGACCAGATTGAATCAGGATATTTTGATGTTTTTGGGCTGAGATATTGACATCTCGTTGTTCGTTGTCATGAATACTATGTGTATGAATCATAAAACCACAAAAACAATGATCTGAACCTAGATTAAAATGACCTGGAAAGTGACTAGAGGAACTGCTGGGTTTCTGGGAAAATCTAGAAACCGTCTGACAATGACTTGGAGAGGCTAGATCTAATTGTTTGTTTGTTGTATGACCTATATTTTGATTTAGAGTTGTAGTAGTGCATATTTACTACAAGATCATTGTTCAAGTTAGCCCAGATCATGCCTGGGCTGAGAATCAAAGCTGGTCAAACGAACAACCATAAACACGAAGCTATCAGTGTTCTTGACCTCAATAGCACCAACAGCGACGCTTTGTGTCGCTATAGCCCTATATAGCGACGGTTTAATTAATTTTTATTTTCTGAATATTCCAAAAATTATTTTAAAATAGAAATAAATTCTAAAATTACTAAAAATGATTTTAAAATTATTTTAAATTATGAAAATAATTTTGACCAATTGGAATATTTTTTTCTTTAATATTTATAATTATTTAAATATTAAAGGTATTTAATTTATTTAATTAGTATATTAAATAAATTAGAAAAAATAATTTAATATTATGAAAATTCATTTTAAATAAGAATAATGTATTTAAAAATACTTTGAGTTATAAATACAACTTTTAATATTTTTGGAGAATTTTCATTAATAATTTATTATTAATGATATTATATTTATTTAATTATTAAATTAAATAAATAAGATAAAAATGATTTTATTAATTTAAAATCATTTTAAATAAGAATAAAGTGTTAGAAAATATTCTAAATTATAAAATATATATTTCAATATTTTGGAGAATTCTCATTATTAAATTAATATTAATGATATTAGATTTATTTAATTATTATATTAAATAAATGAATTAAAAATGGTTTTATTGATTTAAAATCATTTAAAATGAGAAAAAATGATTTAAAAATATTTTAGGTTATAATTAATGACTTTTAATATTTGGATGATAATTTCATTAATATTTAAATATTAATGGTGATGATTTGAAAATGATTTTAATTATTTTAAAATTATTTAAGTAGGATATTGTTGATTTAAAAATATTTTAAGTTATTAATAATAACTTTAATATTTTGACAAGTATGTTATTAATATTTTATATTATTAAATATTAATAATGATAAGATCATTTGATAATTAAATCAATTAAAAATGATTTAAGTGTTTGAAAAATTATTATAAATTATAATAATTGTTTATAAATTATTAAAAGCTTCTGAAAAAATATTATAAATGATATTTGACTTATCTAAAATAATATTGAAGCTTAGAGACCAAGTTTAATTGACAATTGTTGGTTGATTTCACAATCAAAGCAAACGTGCAAGTATAAACGATTCAACAACTAAAGGTGCTAGCAATTATACAAGTTATCAATTAAAGAAAATGAAAAAGGGTATTTTAGTCATTAGCAAATTGATTTTAATGGCATACTAGACAAATGCATAAACACTTAGGGTTTAACCCTAAGGTTCTAACCCTTAGGTTTTATATTATTAGATGCTAAAAATTTCTAATTAGGGTTTTAATTAGAAAAATAAAATTTCTAAATTACAATTAGGGTTTGTATAATAGAAATTAAGATAACTAAAATATAATTAGGGTTTTCTAATCATATTAAAGTTTAATAAACACATTAGGCTTGCCAATTAGGATTAGGGTTTCCTAATTAGGGTTTAGGATTCCCGAATTTAAAATTACGGTTTCCCGGCTTTCGATTAGGATTTCTAACTGCGCGTTAGGATTTCTAATCCTGAGATTAGGGTTTCTAATCTCTTATTAGGGTTTATAAATTTTAAACCTTATTCGATCAATCATTGATCAAAATCTCTATACAGTACAAACACGTACTTATCAAAATAATTATTTTAATTATATTTTCTATCGATTCCCTTTTCAAAAATTAGGGTTAGGGTTTCTAAAGATGTTAAGCACAACTCTACTCTAATTTTATTAGTCAATACACAAATTGACCTTCTCGATACACGTATCATAGATACTTGTCACAAAAATGATAATCAATATTAATATTAAAAAAAAAATTATTCGCAAAATTTTGATTATTCGAAATCTCGGGTTATCACATTAAGGATCCCATAAAGATCAAGCTAACCGTTATCCAGATGAAGTGTCATTCAGTATGTGAATGAACGTGAAGTGCAAGCGAAGACTTGTAATGTAGAATAGTTTAATTGAACTATAGATTAGTTTAACGAATCATTATTGTGACGAATGTATTGTTTTGAGTTGTGATTACGGGGACGTAATCCTTAAGAGAGGAAGGATGTAACAATCCGAAATTTTTAATTGTAATTTCAAATATTTATTGAATTATATAAATATTTTAATTGATGTGTTTATTAGAATAAATATTTGTTTAATTTGATTTGATTTGATTATTTATTTGTTAAATAAATAATTAATGAGTTAAGGAAATTAATTATTATGAGATAATATTCTAATTTAATTTAATAATTAAGTTAGAGAGTTGATAGGATTAAATGGATTATTATAATGTTTTTAATTTAATTTGGTAATAAAAGTGTGACAATAAACTATGTTATAAATGAGTTATTAAAATAAATTAAAAGAGTTTAATTCAGTTTTGTCAAACAAGGCTTAATGAATAAAGAACATAGAAGAAGAAAAAGAAGAAAAAGAAAGAAGAAGAAAAGAAAAAAAAAAAAAGAATGTGTGAGACTCCAAATTTTATGAATAAAGATTTAAATTTCTCGAAATATTTTTTTTTAAAATTATGGTGTGGATTTGAGATAATGTTATAGTTGTGGGTAATATTTATAAATTTTGAAAATTATGCAAGTTGTTATATAATATTCGATTGGTCGGGGAATATTCGTTTTAACAGGGAATATTTATACAACGACACAATCATTGGTGGACCCCACAACGGAATTATTGTCAGATTGAGAAAAGACAAAAATACTTTATGAAAATAACTACGAAAGTTTTACCGTTAATAGCTTAAAACACCCTATGTTAAAAATACGATGTCGCTTGGTTGCGTAGTAGCAGTTACACTAGTATTGATTATTGATGCTTACGTGAGAAGTCGCTCATTTTTGTTCAATTATTGTTACAGTAGTTGCTGCATAGTAGCTCACGTTATTTGATTCAATTATTGTAAATATTTTATATATTATTAAATCAATTGAGATAATAAAGTTATTA
The DNA here is from genome assembly GCA_020205615.1 of Panax quinquefolius. Classification (NCBI taxonomy): domain Eukaryota; kingdom Viridiplantae; phylum Streptophyta; class Magnoliopsida; order Apiales; family Araliaceae; genus Panax; species Panax quinquefolius. The sequence goes on along the minus strand of CM035167.1, from coordinate 54,804,023 downwards.
ATATTATTATTTGCAATATTAACGATGTTTAGAAGTTACTTGATGAGAGGTTTGGTCACCTAATTGCTACGCCAATGGGGAGAAATCCTTATTGGAAAGCCCCTCTTTCTGAGGAACGACACAGTCGATTAATATTGTGAATTATAATAAAGGTGATAAGTTTTGTTTTATTATTATTATAAATGTAATAAAAGAAAACTTTTATATAAAATAGAATACTTTTATAAAGTTATTTGTTTTATTAGACTATAAATAGAATATATAATATTCTATTATACATAGTGTTTGCATAGAGTTACTGCATAGTGTTTGCATAGTAAAATCTTTTTATATAAAATGTAATACTTTTATAAAGTTATTCATTTTATTAGATTATAAATAGAATATATTATACTTTATTTAAAAGATTTTGTTTTATTAGAATATTTTATTAATACTACATAGTAAATCAATATGGACCGTCCATTTAAAAGTAAATCAATCTGGACCGTTCATGAATTAGTTACTATTCAGTCCATTCTCCAATAAATAGAAGCTCATTCCTTCATTATTTCTTACTAATTCAGTGAAACTCTAAAGAGAGAAACTATAGAGAGAAAGAAGAAAAGTATTCTGCTACTTCACTACTCCTATATCCAGTTTCTTCTAAGGTAAGGGGTATTATTTCTTTCGTCTTCATGAAGAGAACTTCAGTTATTCCATTCTTTATCATTATGTTAGAATAACTTTGCCTACATGAGAAGTACCACATACATGGTGAAATTCTTACATTATTCCATTCTTTATTATACATTTGGAACATCACATGCATGCGTTTACGCATGACTGTTCCGATTCTTTATTATTTTGTTGGAACATCCTATCTCGCATGCGGTTTACGCATGACACAGTTCCGTTCTTTATTATTACATTTGGAACATCCTCGCCTATGCGGATTACGCATGACTTCGTTCCATTCTTTATTATTCATTGGAATAACACATATGCATGCGATCTATCACATGCATGGTGATTTCTTATGTTATTCTATTCTTTATTATTCTGTTTGAATAACATGTCTATGTGGATTATCACATGCATGGTGAATGATCCTTTGTAGTCATTCCTTATTAAATTGTGGAAATGATCTGTCTAAGTGGATTACCGCATGGCGGACGAAAATTCATTTGCGGTTTCATATATTCTATTATACTCAGTTGGTTAAAATTTTGGCTTCTATACTCCATGAAATTAGTGGAATATCCTTGATATTTAAGCGCTTCATCCAAAGATATCTTTTCATGGAAATATTCTTCCGAGCATTCTTGAATTTTACTCCACAAAGCGAAGATCATGTTGACAATTTGGGCGTTATTGAGTTCGGATAAATTAACTTATAAATCTTTAAAATTTATTCTTGAACTTGTTTCTTGAATTGTCATCATCCTCATGTTTATAATATGTTGAAAGTCATCGTGGCACTAGTGTGTATAGATGGACTTGGTATGATTATGACCGAGGATTATTCGGTATAATCATGACCGTAATATTGCAAATGATGTGGTAAAAGTCCTCATTGGCTGTAGTGCATTGATGGACAGTTGTTGGCATGATCATGACCATTGATGAATACACAAATATCCTTGGCCCGTAGTGCATGGATAATTTGTGGTCGTGATACTAATGAATATCCTTGGCCGTAGTGCATTGATGGACAGTTGTTGGCATGATCAAGACCATTGATGAATACACGAATATCCTTGGCCCGTAGTGCATGGATAATTTGTGGTCGTGATACTAATGAATATATTTGGCCGTGGTGCAGGGATGATGTGGATTATTTATTAAGCTGAGTCTCAGCGATAAAATTAATGAAAAACCTTTTCAATCATAGAAGATAGTAGATTTTATTCTCTACTTGACTCTTCTAATGGATTGCTTATTCCGCTGCAGTTAAACTTGATGTTTGTTATATTGTATCAGTTTAACACTGTTAAAGGCTAACGGTAATTTATTCTGCATTATCTTAGTCATAATATTTCTTACTGGGCTAGTTGAGCTCACCCTTTTACTTTCATTATTCTCTTCAGAAAATGAGAACGTAGCAGGGACTACTCGGGGAACGGAGTGACGGTCCAGATGATAGCATTAGTAGTCCTCACTATTCTATGAAATAGTGTGATAATAAATGTATAGAGGACTTATTTTGAGTTTGAATACACGATTAGTCTTAATGGACTTTGAGTTCGTGGACTTTGTAGGATCCAATTGGACTTGGATTATGTCAAGCCCAATGCTTTGTGAAATCAAGCCAAGTTAGGCCCAATAAGAATTAGGGTTAAGGCCCAAACCAAGAAAAGAAACTGCGGATCGAACCGATGGGTAAACGGATGGGTAATAACCAATGGGCAACCCATGGGTTGACCCATGAACATGTGGGGCGGCTACTTGGCCACCAAGTAAGGGTGGTGGCCAAGTAAACTTGGTGGCTAAGTTGTGGGAGGAGGTGGGAATAGTAAGGACGTGGGGGCGAAATGACTAAAATGCCCTTAGCTTTGAAAATCTATAAATAGTAAGCTTATTTCATTTGTTTTGGATTTTAAAAATCCTACACCTTAGAGAGAGAGAGAGAGAGGTTTAGGATGGGAGGAGAAGGAAGAGCGTGAGTATGAATGATCGGATCGAAAGTGATCGTGTAATAGCAAAGCTTGCAAATCGCCGGTTTTATATAACGGAAGAAGATTAAAGAAGAACAGTAATCCAAACCTAGTTTCTTCTAATATTTTCTTTAAGTTTAATATGTTTAAAACATAGCTTGATGAGAATAGAGAGAAGATGAGGTTAGAAATAATTTCATATGGTTGAAATCATGAGAAAAGAAGAAATAATAAATTAGAAGTTTAGTTTATAAATTTCTTAAGGAAGTATAAGATTCGTAACGAATTAGAATGATCCGAGTGGATTATATGAAGGAGTAGGTGAAATAAGTAAGGAATAAAGTTCTATAACATCAAATTCTAATTAAAAGTGGAATCGTAATCCAAAATATCGATTAAAATGAAGAACAAACGAAGAACACGCGAAGAACACGAAGAACGTTGTTGATGGACAAATTTAAAACCATCGTAGGATAATTGTTGTTGATGGACAAGTTTAATACCATCGTGTATAAGTTAGTTGCTTCTTGCTTGGTTAGGATCGGTAGAAACGTTCATGAAGAACGGATTAAAACTTAGCTATAACGAAGTTATGGCAAAAATTCCGTAAAAGACGAACGAGAATTAGAAAGTTAGTAAATGAACCTGAACATGTAGGGTTTCATAAGAAAGTAAGAAAACATAGAAAACGTGAGTCGTGGACTCAAGTACGAACGAGTTTCGAGTTCGGATGACCGAATTACGGATGAACGAACGAAGAATGTTCAAAGCCTAAAAATGAACAAAGGGTGAAGATCAAGCCAATCGAATGGCACGTTAACGGATTCAGAACGAAGTTCTGTCCGAGGGGTATTGAAGTACGTAAGATAAGGAAGAGAATGGCTTTGGAACGACCTCGTTCCGAGTTATAACAAAGGAGTTATTAGATCGGGAAGTGAGCGTCTCAAAGAATTTATTTAACACTTAGAAAAATTTCTAGGGTTTTGTCTCGTGCAGCAGTGCCGGATGGAAGCTAATGAGAAGTGGCGCCAGACAGACGAAGCTCGGCCATAATCTTCTGGAGAGTGGCGCAACAGCGCGAGAGATAACGAAGGACTTGATGTCGCAGCGCTAGCCCAGGAAGAGAGGAAAGAGAAGTAGAGTAGCGCAAGCATGAGAGAGAGAAAGGAAGAAGACGCACTATGCAAATTATGCAAGTGCGAAGAATGCCCGAAATGAGATTTTAAATGCTCAATTACTAGGGGATGTGCAAGAAAGAAATATGAACATATAGTTCACCTAAAATAATACTTAAGCAAATGACTTAAACCTTTATTAAATGTTGAACGTAAAGATTAAGCGAGATTAAATAACAAAGAATATAAATTACGAGTTACGTAACCAATGTCCGAGGACCGTAGTTGGGATGAACGAACGTGAGGAATTGCTATGGTTGTGATTCCTTAGACGTTAAGTGACGAGGGTAATGAATAACAATTCGATGTTATATCACGATAATGAGAGATAAGTGTGAAGAGTATAGACGCTGTGAACGCAACGTTGTTGCGATGAACGATCGGTCTTAGCATACAACAATTGGTATGGCTTCAAAACTAAGAACGAGAAATGAACATGGGGTTCATGTAATGGATAATGAAAGTATTAAATAAGATATGAATCATCAAGAAAGCCATAATGAACGGTAATAAGATTAATGAAAGCCAAATGTGAGTCAGATAAGAATATAAGTCATCCAAGATGATGAACATTTTGAGTAAAACATCTCCGTATGTCACAAAGCCGTAAACCGGTAAAGGAGGTTAGTCGCGTAAACTTATATTGCAAGAACGCGAACCCTAAGAAGTAAAGTTAACTAAACCAATGCGTAAGTTCAATATATAACTAATTGGTGTTTATGTTTTCTCCTTATGTGTTATATAGGAATTGAATGAGCGATTCGGTAGATGTCAGTGGTAGTAAGGCGTAAAATAAGTTTCCTAACTTCATTCATATTACATGAATGCTAGTTTCTTAAACTTCTCAGATGTTGTACTTGAGAAGTTCTGTCTATGTGCGAATGTGCAATATTTGTACAAGGTGGTAGAACGTAAGAGGCCTTGAGCCACAATTTGAACACTTCGGTGTTTTTATGATATGCATTGTTCTGTGATTGAGCTGTTCAATACAAGTATGTTCTGTTTATACATGAACCGTTATTGTTAAGTCTGTGTTAATGATTCTAGCCAGACAGGATGTGTATGAAAAAGGTAGAAGAATGAAAGTATTTCAAGGTGAACATGATTGCTGTTTTAAGATGATAGGAATCGAGACTATTCCTATTATTCAAGCTACTTCATAACCTTTGTTCGGTTATAGAAGTTCTAAAGAAATGTTTAATTCTGAAGTTGTTTGTTCAACTGTTATGACTTGCTGGGCAATTGAATGCTCACACTTGCTTTAAATGAAAAATAATTTTCAGTGAACAAAGTTAGAAGAACTTAAGGATCCCGTAAAGATCAAGCTGACGGTCTCCAGATGAATTGTCTTTCAGAATGTGAAGAAGCGAGAAGATTAAGTGAAGACTTGTAATTTAGAAAGGTGAAATTGAACAATAAATTAGTTTAATGAATTGTTATGTATCCTTTGTGGCGGATAAAAGTCACTCTTGTAAGATGAAATGAATAATATATTTATTATTATTTGTAATGAAAAAGGTTATAAGGTTTCCAGAACCTGGGATTTGAGAGTGTATGTCATTATATTTTAATATATAATGATGTATGTTGGATGAATGATGTACTCGTGACGTACGGAATCCGGGTATGAAGATAGATCGGATTTCGGGGCGTTACAAGTTGGTATCAGAGCTGATAGGTTATAAACCTTAGGTAGGAGTACCTAAGACTATAATCGTAGAGAGAAGGATAAGAAGATCACCACGTGATCATAGTGACTCGTAGTAACAAAGTAGTTGTTAAACTATGAATGATTTATAACAAATGCTATGAATGAAGGGTACTATGAAGTAGTACGGTAAGAAGAACTTAGATTGAGTTATGAAGGATAGTATATGAATTAAAAAAAAATCGTATTAAGTAAAGAGAGATTTAGAAGTTGAAAAATTTTAGTTGAGGACTCATATCAAGAATCGAAGTTGTATGATTCCTCAGATGTATGGTAGGAAATTGTATGCGTGGTTTTAGAACCACTTGGCTTCTATCGCGATATAGTTGTTAAGTTGAACAATTCTTTGTATGGGCGGAGAATTGTTCTTGGTGTAACAACCGCTTAGCTTCTTATATCGGTCAGATGCTGAGTTGACCAATTTTCTTTATGGGCAGGGAATTGTGTTTGGTTCTACAATCACTTAGCTTCTAGTAGTGATAATCATTGGGATTGGTCACGCTATCAAGATGTATATGACGAGAAGGTGAATCTTTTCTCATGTATATACTTGATAGGTAGAGAACGATAAGGTAGATGCGAGTTCTTGAAACTCATACTTATGGTAAGTTAAGTGACTCATAATAATATGGTATGTTTTCGAACGCCTCAAATGAATGGGCGCTTTATGGTTTGTCTGGATAGTTCTTAAACTCATATTATTGTGGAAAGTTCCTGAACTCATAATGTGTGGTAAGTTGATGGACTGTACTAAGGTATAAAAATGTTTAGACTGAAAATGAGTTGTTTTCAGTAGGCTTAGTATTAAAAGTGCTAGAGAAGATTAAGTATTGTCGCAGTAAGACAATGAAGTAAAGTGAAGAATAAGATATTCCAAGTCATCTAGATATGCTAAGATTTTGAAGTTTATTGAACTCGTGCTGATATGTACATTTTGAAAAGGAAAGAATTGGTTCAACTTTTGGAATCAATAGAATTCTTAAAAGAGCTATTCTTGGTATGTCTATGCTAATTGCTTCGCTTGGCGATGTAAATTGATTTAAAATATTCAAAATGAATTTTATATCATCTGTGCATTCGATGCAAGGGTGGTAAAACGATGGAGTTGTTAATACCATTGAACCTGGTGTTGGATGTGATCTTAGGATCAACAACCCACTATGGTATGATGTATAATGACGAAGTCACAAACTGACGAAGTCCTCAATGTACTGTGTCAGGAATAAACATGTGAATGATATTCCTATTTAATATATGATTTGATTATAATATATATATGAATGAATATGCAAGTATGCTTGCATGAAGAAAAGCTGTAAAGTCCTTTGATAGATAATAGAAATATATGTACAAGGACTTAGAATGAATTGATCAAATATGTTAGGTTGATCCTACATAAGCAAAAAATGACTTTGTAAAGTCCTTAAAAAGAAATGATGTACAAGGACTATAAATATAGAAAGGTCAAGCTTGTTAGGTTGATCTTATGATGTAATAGATAAAAGCATCGATCGATTTGAGCACTACACCGTAAGTCGATGATGCGCTTGGGAGAGTCGAGAGTTAACTCCTGGAGCTATCGAGGCAGAATAGGAGTATGCAAGATAGTGAGATCTCGGAGTTCGTAGACTTCTAGGGCAAACGAAGAAGGATCGTAGTGTGTCGAGAAGAGCTTCCTCGGGATCGTAGTGTGCTGAGGAAGTCATGTTCAGAATCGTAGAGACAGCCTGTCTATAAATCGAACGACCATCTGTCGAAGCCAAGTATGAAACGTAGACTACACTCAGAGTCGTAGAGTCTATCGATGCCAAAGCCAAGACAAGGATCGTAGGCTACACTCTGAGATCGTAGAGTCCACTGAATGAATGCAGAGATCGTAGTCGGGCAAGATCAGATGAAGACAACAAGCACAAGGCAGAAATCGTAGAGTGTCAAGATCTGATCTCGTGATTGTATTGTCTGCAAAGCCAAAGCTGAATCGTAGAGTGCAGGACTACGACTCCAACAGAAGTGCTCAAAATGCTAAGTCAGAATCGTAGAGTAGATACGATTCTCAATGAATGAGCACTCCCAGAATATCCAAAGATACGAAGCCTCTGGTTGGCACTGCAATAATACATTCCACAAATCTGAAGTGTCTTGATATTCAGAAGGGGACCAGAGCAAGGAATTAGGCCATCGATGTCGAGAACAAATCAAGCAAAACGTGTAAGTATTGAAGCACTGCACAATACAAGGAAGAGGTGTTCTACATTGAAGATCCAATCAACACTCTTCAGGATCGTAGTGTTAACTCTTCTAAGTCAACGAGCAACACTCAGCAAGACACTACCATCAGGTCCCTGAAGATGTGCATCAGAATCGTAGAGTTCGGATACCTGAAGACTGAAGCATTGGCAACGGTTCAATCTGAAGGGTAATATTCGGACAAGTGCTTATTGAGAGCATCGATGCAAAAGGACAACCTCTGATCAAGAAATCAGAAGAAATAAAGTCTTCGACCTGCCCAAGATAGTAAAGTGATACATCTGACAGGGTAGGTGAAATAGTAGACTGCAGAGTCAGAAAAAGTATGTCATGTCACATCAAGCAGTCTACCTCAAGCAACTTGAGATCTGTGAAGACATTTGAATAGCTTCCAACGGCTACTTTCCAACGGAAGGATTGGGAAGGTGTATAAATGTAGAAGAGCTTCAAAGATCAAAGGCTGCTGGAGTTATGAGTTTTGGAGAGAATGTGGACTGATCGAATCAAGTGATAGTGAGTCCAGAGGCTCACTCTACGATCCACCAAGAACACTCAAAAGTCAGATCAAGCAAGAAGTAGAAGTGTGAGTTCTACTATGTAGAAGTGAGAGCTCTACTACATGAAGAGTGTTCTGAACTGCCGAGAGAAAGAAGGGCATCATGCCATCTGGATGTCCATCATGGGAAGACTCTAAGTACTACAGAGAAGAGCTTATGGTCAACTTAGCAAGTCCATCATGGGAAGGCATCGAGTAGCAAGAAGGGAGATCACAAAAGCCATCTTGGTGTCAAGCATGAGAAAGCTTTTAAGTACCTTGCGTAAGAGCTTCACGACATCTTAGAAGCCTCTCATATGCGATTATCAAGTACCAAGAAGAATGATCTTCAAGCGGTTCATCAAGGGTCATCCTGAGTAGTTGAAAGCAACCTAAGAAGCTGAGCATCATGCAACACTCAACTGCTCTTCAAGGATGATCAAACCAAGCTGTTAGGGATAGAAGATGTTCAAAGCATGAAGACATCTTAGCAGCTCAGCACCGACTCCAACAACAACAAACAAACAACTCAACGAAGCCAGGGCCTGAGGAGTCCTTGTCCAGAGGGACTAAATGAAGCAGGGCCAAAGGGTCCTTGTCCGGAGGAACTAAACAAAGCAGGGCCAAAGGGTCCTTGTCCAAAGGGAATAAATGAAGTTCCAAGCCTGATGGGCTTGAAGAGTTCCTAGGGAACTAGAGGAGTCCCAAGGTCACGGCCTTGAAGAGTTCTTAGTGAATCAAGTCCCAAGGTCACGGCCTTGAAGGAATCGTAGAGATTCGGTCTTGCCTTCCTTGTGGAAATCTCGCTAGTTGAAAGCAGAAGAGTGGATTAGGAGCTTGAGTCTCTGAACCACTTAAAACCTCTTGAGTCTTTTACATTATGTCATTTACATTATGTCTATAACTGCTATAACTGCTATGTATGTTTTAACTTCTTACAACTAAACTAACCCAATGAACATTGTACGTATAATTATGAATATATCAATAAAGGGGAATCTTTTACTTATTCCGTTGTGCTTGAAAAGATTCTTATGTTTGTCATATACTCTAATATGAACAATACATCATAAACCAGAAAAGTATTTGAAATAAAAAGGATCTATTCATTCAACCCCCCTTCTAGATCTATTGTGCCTCCGAAACTAACAATTGGTATCAGAGTAGGTTCTCATGCTATATTCAAAAGCTAATCGCTTTGAGTCTGATCCAAGGCACCAACTTTGTTCTAAACTTAGTTTAGTAGTAAGTAACTTGTTATATGCAGAAGAGCTCACACGTTGGAAATATTGTGTATAGGTAAAAATGTGTATACACCTAAAGCTGCTCAGATTGGTCCATATCCTCGATTGCTATATCAACAAGACCAATCCTAGCCTGCAGTCAATCTTGTATTCTGAAGATAAGACGAGAGAAAGAGAGCAAGAGACATCAGTGACAAAGAGTAAAGCATTCATCAGTCTGAAAGATGAAGAGGTCACGCGTACAAAGAAATGTTGATCGAGAGGAGAAAGAAAATCATCTCAAACTTATGAGTGACCAACCAACAACTGGGTGCTATCTTTGTAAACTCAAAAAATGTCAAAGATCTTAATGTTACGATTCTCTTGATCTACATCTTCAAGACCACGACTGATTGATGAAAGTCCAATAAGAGCATTAAGCTGTCAGGAGCAAAAGTAAAGCCATGCACATCAATACCCAAACTCAGTATATCTTCAATAAATGACTATTTCGTAACTGACAGTAAAAAGGTACGGTTCCTCACTATTATAAATGTACATCATTATTGCATCTTCTTATGAACTATAACAGTATTCTGTCAAGGAGTCATAATCTACCTAAAAAGGTGAAGAGAGAAAGTAACATGAGGATGGAAAGTCAAATGACTACAAATTTTATCTCCATCCAAGTTTTAGGTTGAAGATGATATCTTGAAGGAAGTCTGAAATGGGTCATAAGAGCATCACAGACCTAATGAACGTTATGTGAAGTAATCTTTGCTGATGGGTTAGTATGTATGTACAAACCTGTGTTCTAAGTGTTTGACAACACACGTAACACGATCGATTTCTATGAGAGGATCTTCTTGATTTGTAAAATCGATCACCTCAATGAATCAACTGGATACTCCTAAAATCGTGGAGTTGATTCTCTGTAAGACCCCAACTTATTATTAATGAAATTTAATTTTCTCTATTTATTATTTTGAAATAGTAAGGGTTGATTTGATTAATGTGGATAGTTATGGGTAAAATAAGCAAATATTTCAAAATAAGCAAATGGTTATAAAATATTCATTGTTGTTTGAATATTAGTTTGGTAGTGGAATATTCTTCTTTGTCGGGAATATTCATACGACGGTATGATCTTTTAATGGGCCCCATAACTTGAAGCGATTGGATGAAGAAAACGACAAATATAAGTTGTTTAAAAATAACAGGCGTAGTTATTCACAGATTATCTTTATTAAAAATACTCGGTGGATGGTTAAAACACAAGTAGCATACCAGATTGCACCAATTATTAATTCTTACGTAAGAGAGGCACTACTCAATAATGGTTACGATAATTCTTTCAAAGATATTTTATTAATTTAATAATTACTGCGTTGATATTTTATATTCTTTATTATTTTAATAATTGTCATTACACGGTATTTTTATTATCGAAGCAATAATTCATATTATCTCGAATAATATTATTAGATAACATTATTGGCAATGTCTAGAAAGTTACATCTAAGGAGAGGTTTGGTCACCTAATTGCGGCGCCAAGATGAGAGAAATTCTTATTGAAACCCCCTCTTCCTGAACCGCGCACGGTTGTCAATATTGTGATTCTGTAATATTATTTGTGAATAATTAATTATTGATTCATATGATGAGGAAAATATTGATTTTATGTGGATATAGATGGAGAAAATTTTAATGTGACAATTGTTGAAAATTTAAATTTTATCTTTTCCGATAAACTAATTCATTTAAATATATTATTATATTTTAATAATATAATAATGATGATATTTTTACGATGAATGTGGGATATATAAGTATATGTGGAGGAGGAGTATTTTGTTACCAAAAATATTTAAAGTATGTTTTATGTGTTAAATTGGACCCCATTTCTTGATGAAATTTGATTATAGCACAGTAAAATCGCTTGTTTGTGGATTTCTTTTGACAATTTCTATTTGGAATTTGGAAAACCTTTCTTCTGTAAAGTTTTAGAGAATTGAATTTCCTATAAAAAGTCACGAGTTTTGAATTTTCTAACAAAATGGCTATTTATTGTGAATTATTGAAGTTCCGAAGCTCAGAAATAATTGATTTTTGGAAGTTTAAAATATTTTAAATAAAAAAAACATTTTTTTTCATTATGGTGTGTTACACATGTGTGTTGAATGAGCTGAATTCAGTTCTTGTAAGGTTGGCGTAGGAAAATTTAATTTATATATTAATATTATGTTAAATTTTAAGCTTTGGTGTTCTAAACATTTTCCTATAAATAGGGTGCTTAGGTTAGAATTGAAAATTACACCAGAAACTGAAGTTTTCTCTCTCTATATTATCGAGCGTATTCTTGTGAGTATTTTGAGTATATTTTGAGTATTGCTATACTGCAAGCAAGTTCAAGTCATAGCTTTATATCCTGTGTTTCAAATTTAAATCTTGATCTTTCGAGGTAAGGATATTATTTTTTTAATGATATTATTTATTCTAATATCATTATGCCGAAGTATTGATATGAACTTTTTAATCAAATTTGGAACTTTTAGTGTCGGCGTTAATATTCACGTATACGGCATTATTCACGATACTGATCACTATTCACGAATCACGCACAATTCATCGAAAAAATGAAAATTTTCCTTTTCGTCCAAAATATCTATTCTCGGATACTAGCTTTGATTGTATCCATGTTTTGATCATTCTTGAATTTTACACCACTATGATTATTTTTTGAGGTATTGTTGAGCATGGATAAAACAAAGTACGAATCCTTAATCCTTAATCCTTGTCATTTTGTTTCAATTTGGATTCGTTTCTTTAAAAATATTTTTCATCATCCTCGGTCTTAAATGATGATATTATTGAATATCTTTGGTAGGTAGTGCAAAGATGAATGATTTCGATGAATATCTTTGGCCCGTAGTGCAAAAGATGAACAGTGTTTAGATGAACATGACCAATCGATGAATATCTTTGGCCCATAGTGCAAAGATGAATATTTGATTCGGATATATATTGATTGATGTTACAAGGATAAAAGATGAGCGATGAACTTTTAAATTCATACATAGAAGATAGTAGTTTTCATTCTCTACTTAACTCTTCTAATGAATTATTATTTCATTCACTAATATTGATTTAAAACTTGTTGTCTATTGTATTCTATTAGATTTTTCCTGTTGAAGACTAACGATAATTTGTTGTATATTATCTTAGTCATAATATTCTTTATTGGGCTAGTTGAGCTCACCCTTTTCCTTTTTTCCATTTTTCATCTCGGGATGCGAGAATATAACGAAGTGCAAGGAAGGTATGGAATGAAGGTTCTAGAGAGAGTTGTTTAGTAGTCTTCACCATTTTGTAAAATAATGTATCAATAAATGTGATGAGGATTTATTTGAGTATTGATATTGTCTAGAAGATAATATTTGTATTCAAACTCACGCTTTCTTGTTGTAATAATAAAGTTGTAGTTGTTTACGTACCATGTATTGACAACTCGTAATGGGTGATGTATACCTATTTTGGGGGCGTCATTTGTTGGTATCGAGTTTAGGGATATGATCTCCGGCGGAGATCGGGGAATAGAACTAGGAGGGAGAGACGAGTAAATCCTTCGCTAGTGTGTCCTACCTAAGCTTTTTTGTTAGTTGGTCAAGATATAGGGATATTATGTGATATATTGATTTCCTTAATTAACCCTTGTTTTATGATGTATTTGAGAATGTCGATGAGAATATTAACAAAGTGGAAATGAGACCGTGGAGAGCCTTTGCAGATTACTCACCAACGAGGAGAACGTGCAACAGTGGGCAATGTTCCTCCCGTGAAAAACACCACCGAAGCGAGATGATGAACGAGGGATGTTTAGAAGCTTTTTGCGCTTCATGCAAAATCGATTTAGGGAGACTTCGTGTTCAAAATACGAGGAGGAAATGATAGCAATTCACGGGTTGTCACAAATGCAAGCGATTCAAAGAGTTGGGACCGCCGAATTTAAGGGAAAGACGGATCCGATCATTGTGGAAACAAGGGTCAAGCAAATTACCAAGATATTCGATGTCTTGGGATGCACGGAGAACGAAGGTTCCATTCGCCACCTTTATATTCCGTGGCGAAAGCGACTCATGGTGGGGAGTCTCTGAAACGAACCCGACTGCCGCACTTAGCATGTCTTGGGAAGCGTTTCAGAAACTTTTCAACGAAAAATACTTTCCTGAAAGTGTTTGTCATATGAAGGAAGTGGAGTTTATTAGATTGGGCGAGAATAACATGGCGGTGTCCCAAAGACGAGGCGAAGTTCGCGGAGTTATCGAGTTTTCGCACCTCATTTGGTGGAGAATGAGGAACGATGACGCGGGATGTTTCTTAGAGGTTTGAAACCAGGCATACGTCGAAGATCTCATTTCTCATAAATTTTCTCTCTATTCAGAGATGTTGTAAATGAGGCTCAATTATTAGAGCGAGATAACGAGTACTACCAACCGAGGGACCACAACCAGGATCATCTGGGGATAGCAATCAACAAAACAACGATAACCAATGAGAGAGAAAAAAAGACGGACAAAATGGTAACCACTCTGGTGGTAATCATGGCCATGAAAATAGAAGAAGCGAGTCGGGAGAAGATTTTAAAAGAGGAGATTTAACAACCACCATGTGAAGACGAGCAGTCTTAGCGAAGAATCGGTTCCAGGGAGGGAACGACCACCGGTCGTATGCTATAAATGCCAAAAGAGGGACATATCGATCAAGCGCCCTACAACAGTTCAAGGTATGCTATAATTGTGGAAAGTAAGGACATATCGCCGAGATTATGCAGTAGCAAAACCTAGTTCAATGAGGACGGTAACTCAAAAAGATCGTCGAAAAAAGTCAAAGTCAACGGTTCCTAGAAGAGCGTTTGTTGTGATCGGTCAAAATGCGAGAAACCCAAACGAGGTGATCACGGGTAAGCTATTTATAAATTCTTGCAAAGTTTATACCTTACTTGATCTGGGGTGCTACCCATTCATTTATCTCTCTGCTTGTGCTCAACGTTTAAACTTAACTCCGGAGAAATTAGACTTTGACCTGTCTGTGGAAACTCCGTTAGAGAAAACTTTCATCACATCCACTATTTATAAATCTTGTTTGATTCAAGTTGGCACCATTACCTTACCTGTTGACCTTATCTCTTTAAAGATACTTGCTTTTGATGTGATTTTAGGGATTGATTGGTTAACTACTCATCATGCCAAAATAGATTATTTTCGTAAGGTTGTTAGTTTTCATATTCCTAACCAACCTATTGTACGAATTCAAGCAACTAAACCATTAAAATCAATCACTGTCATATCTAATCATAAAGTTATTCGTTTATTGAAAAACGGATGTCAAGTTTTCATAGCTCATGTTATGGATTTGAATAAAGACACGCCGATTTGAATAATATTCTGTTGTTGTTATCGACTTTCTGACGTATTTCTGAAGAACTTCCTATCTACCCCCTAACGTGAAGTTGAATTTTTATTGATCTTGAACTCGGTACCAAACCCATTTCTAAAACCCCATATCAAATGGCTCCTATTAAACTTCGAGTTAAAGGTCCAACTACAAGAGCATGTTGGACATCGGTTTCATTAGCCCCAAGTACATCTCCTCGGGGTGCTCCTATTTTATTCAGTAAAGAAGAAAGACGGTAGTATGCGACTTTGTATTGACTATCGAGAATTGAACCATGTCACCATCAAGAATAGGTATCCTCTACCTCGTATTGATGACTTGTTTGACCAGGTTCAAGGAGCACAATTCTTTTCAAAATCGATCTTTGTTCGGATATCATCACCAAGATTAGAATCGAGGATATTCCAAAGACGCCTTGAAACTCGACACTGGGCATTATGAATTCTTAGTCATGTCTTTCGGATGACTAATGCTCCTCTTGACTTTCATGAATATGATGAACCGAGTATTCAAAGAATATTTGGATCAGTTCGTTGTTGTCTTTATTGATGACATCCTCATATATTCCAAAAGCCGTGAAGATCATGAGCACCATTTGAAGCTGGTACTCCAAAGGCTTCGTGAAAACAAGCTTTATGCCAAGTTGAAGAAATGTGAGCTCTGGCTTGAGGAAGTAGCATTCCTTGGGCACGTGGTGTCGAAACATGGAGTATCTGTTGATCCGGTGAAGATTGAAGCAATACAAAGTTGGGAGCAACCGAAGTTGGTGACTGAAGTACGTAGCTTTTTGGGCTTAGCTAGTTATTATCGGAGATTCGTGGAAGGGTTTTCTCGAATCGCTACTCCATTAACCCAGCTAACTCGGAAGGATACAAAATTCGTTTGGAGCAAAGAATGCGAAAAGAGTTTCCAAGAGCTTAAGAGGAGACTCATTTCGGCACTTGTTCTAACAATACCATCTGGTACGGATGGATTTGTTATCTACAGCGATGCTTCAGGCAAAGGGTTAGGATGTGTTCTCATGAAATGTGGGAAAGTCATAGCCTATGCCTCGCGACAACTTTAAGAATATGAGAGGAATTATCCTACTCATGATCTAGAGTTAGCGTGCATCGTTTTCGCTAAAGATCCGGAGGCACTATCTATATGGGGAGAAAGTGGAGATATATTCGGACCATAAAAGCCTCAAATATTTCTTCACGCAAATGAACTCAACATGCGGCAAAATGACGTTGGCTCGAGCTATTGAAAGACTACGACCACACTATTCAATACCATCCCGGAAAAAGCGAACGTGATAGTCGACGCGTTGAGTAAAAAGATCATATGCGGGAATGAGTGCGATGATGTCAAGTATATGCATAAAGCCAACTTTAATAGAAAAGTTAAGGTTGCTCGAGCCACCCAACCCGGAAATGATGCGTATGAAGAAGAAAAATACAAGAACGTGTTATTCAGGCGAGAATTGATGAAGAAGGAATACTTGAGTCCACTCTGCACTCGTGTTCCTAACGACTGATTTGAAGTACAAGATTATGATGGAGGCACACAATACACCATTTTCAATCCATCCTGGAAGTACTAAAATGTATCGTGATCTTGACATACATTTTGGTGGAACAATATGAAGAGAGAGATTGCAAAGTTTATCTCGATGTGTTTAACTTGTCAACGTGTAAAGGCGGAGCATCTAGTACCTAAGGGTCCATTGCAACCACTTGAGATTCTAAAATGGAAGTGGAACACATTACCATGGATTTCAATTCTGGGTCTTCCTATGGTTTCTCAAGGCATCAATGCTATTTGGGTTATTGTTGATAGATTAACCAAGTCGCTCATTTCTTGTCGATCACGGAGACTTATTCTCTTGAACGTCTTGCTTCAGATGTGACGTAGATGAGAATGTGAGATTGCATGGCATGCCAAGATCCATAGTTTTGGATCGTGACCCAAGATTCACTTCAAGATTTTGGGTTAGCTTGCAAAAAGCTATGGGCACAATTCTGATTGATTCGCATACCATCCTCAAACCAGACGGACAATCGAGAGGACTATTCAAACTCTTGAAGATCTATTAAGACTCTATGTCCTAGACTTCAAAGGCGGTTGGGATAAGTATTTACCATTGGTGGAATTCTCCTACAACAACAAAGCTTATCGTGCAAGTATAGGTGTGGCTCCATTTGAAGCATTATATGGACGAAAGTGTCGCTCTCCAATATGTTGGGATGAGGTGGGTGAAGCAACATTGTTGGGACTGAGTTAAGACGTATGACTCACCGAAAAGATCCAAATGATTCGACAACGTATACAAACGGCACAAGATCGACAAAAGAGTTATGCGGATCTTCATCGAAAGGACATGAAATTTAGTATAGGGGATCATGTATTATTGCGAGTTGCTCCATGGAAAGGAGTTACAAGATTTGGGAAGAGAGGAAAGCTCAATCCACGATTTATTGGTCCATTTCAAATTCTTGACCGAGTAGGAAATGTAGCCTATAGACTAGCGTTACCTCCGAGTATGTCTCGTGTTCATAATGTGTTTCACATATCGGTACTTCGTAAATATGTGAAAGACCCAAACCACGTTATAGAGTTAGAACCGGACGAGATAGTCGAAGACTTAACGTATGAGGAGGTACCTGTCAAGATCTTGGATAGGAAGGAGCATGTCCTACGCGCAAAGGTCATACCACAAGTTAAAATTTTGTGGAGGAATCATGCTATATATAGGAAATGACCTGGGAATTGGAAACGGAAATGAAAGCGAGGTATCCTCACCTTTTCGAAACACCAGGTACGTACGTCAATTTCGAGGACGAAATTTCATAAGGAGGGGAGGTTGTAAGACCCCAACTTATTATTAATGAAATTTAATTTTCTCTATTTATTATTTTGAAATAGTAAGGGTTGATTTGATTAATGTGGATAGTTATGGGTAAAATACGTAAATATTTCAAAATAAGCAAGTGGTTATAAATTATTCATTGTTGTTTGGGAATATTCGTTTGGTCGTGGAATATTCTTCTTTGTGAAATATTAAATGCGATGTATGCGTCTTTTGTGGGCCCAATGTGAAAGCGATTGGATGAAGAAAACGACAAATATAAGTTGTTTAAAAATAACGACGTAGTTATTACCGTTAATACTGTTAAAAATACTCAATGGTTAAAACACAGTAGCACACTGTATTGAAAAAAATTATTGATTCTTACGTAAGAAGGCACTACTCAATAATGGTTACAGTAATTACTGTTCAGTATTTTATTGATTTAATAATTGTGCGTTAATATTTTATATTCTTTGTTGTTTGAATAATTGTCATTACACGGTATTTTTCATTATCGAAGCAATAATTCATATTATCCTAATAATATTATTAGATAACATTATTGGTAATGTCTAGAAAGTTACATCTCAAGAGAGGTTTGGTCACCTAATTGCGGCGCCCAAGAAGGAGAAATTCTTATTGAAACCCCCTCTTTCTAGGAACTTTGGTTGTCAATATTATAATTACATAATATTATTTGTGAATAATTAATTATTGATTCATATGATGAGAAAAATATTGATTTTATGTGGATATAGATGGAGAAAATTTTAATGTGACAATTGTTGAAAAATTAAATTTTATCTTTTTCTGATAAAATAATTCATTTAAATGTATTATTATATTTTAATAATATAATAATAATGATATTTTTACGATGAATGTGGGATATACGAGTATATGTGGAGGAGGAGTATTTTTGTTACCAAAAATATTTAAAGCATGTTTTATGTGTCGGTGGACCCCATTTCTTGACTGAAATTTGATTATAGCTTGTAAAATCGCCCGTTTGTGGATTTCGGTCAATTTTTGTTTAGAATTTGGAAAACCTTTCTTCTGTAAAGTTGTAGAGAATTGAATTTCCTATAAAAAGCCGCGAGTTTCAAATTTTCTGACAAGAGGGCTATTTATTGTGAATTATTGAAGTTCAAAGTCAAAATAATTGATTTTTGGAAGTTTAAAATATTTTAAATAACAAAAACGTTTTTTCCATTATGGTGTTACACATGTGTGTTGAATGAGCTGAATTCAGTTCTTGGAAGGTTGGCGTAGGAAAATTTAATTTATATATTAATATTATATTAAATTTTCTGCTTTGGTGTTCTAAGCATTTTCCTATAAATTAGGGTCTTGGGGTAGAATTGAAAATTACACTGAAATCTGAAGTTTTCTCTCTCTATATTATCGAGCGTATTCTTGTAAGTATTTTGAGTATATTTTGAGTATTGCTATCGGTGCAAGTTCAAGTCATAGCTTTATATATCCTGTGTTTTAACCAAAATGCTTGATCTTTTCGAGGTAAGGGATATATTTTTTTAATGATATTATTTATTCTAATATCATTATCTTAGTCAAGTATTGATCTGAACTTTTAATCAAATTTGGAACTTTTAGTGTCGGCATTACTATTCACGTATCTGACATTATTCACGTATACTGTACTATTCACGAATCTGACAAGACTATTCATCAAAAATGAAAATTTTCCTTTTAAGTCAAAAATATCTATTCGGATACTAACTTTGATTGTATCCATGTTTTGATCATTCTTGAATTTTACACCACTATGATTATTTTTGAGGTATTGTTGGACATGGATAAAACAAAGTACGAATCCTTAATCCATAATCCTTGTCATTTTGTTTCATCGGATTCGTTTCTTTAAAAATATTTTTCATCATCCTCGGTCTTAAATGATGATATTATTGAATATCTTTGGTAGGTAGTGCAAAGATGAATGATTTCGATGAATATCTTTGGCCGTGGTGCAAAGATGAGCAGTGTTTAGATGAACATGACCAATCGATGAATATCTTTGCACCTGTAGTGCAAAGATGAATATTTGATTCGAGATATATATTGATTGATGTTACAAGGATAAAAGATAGACGATGAACTTTTAAATTCATACATAGAAGATAGTAGTTTTCATTCTCTACTTAACTCTTCTAATGAATTATTATTTCCGCTGCGAATATTGATTTAAAACTTTTTGTCTATTGTATTCTATTAGATTTTTCCCTGTTCAAGACTAACGAAAATTTGTTGTATATTATCTTAGTTATAATATTCATTACTGGGCTAGTTGAGCTCACCCTTTTTCTTTTTGTTCCATTTTTCTTCTCAGGATGCGAGAATATAGCGAGTACGAGTCGGGGTATGGAATGAAGGTTCTAGAGAGAGTTGTTTAGTAGTCCTCACCATTTTTTGTAAAATAATGTATCAATAAATGTGATGAGGATTTATTTGAGTATATATATTGTCTAGAAGTTAATATTTGTATTCAAACTCACAGTTTTACTGTTGTAATAATAAAGTTGTAGTTGTTTCTGTACCATGTATTGACAACTCATAATGGGCGATGTATACCTATTTTGGGGGCGTCACATTCTCACCCTGTGAACACTTAAACATTGTGAACATAACCCAGTGAATGATGAAACCATCATAGATAGAGAGTGTGTTATTAAATGTCAAATCACACACACTCACCATCATGCATCTCAAAATATATTATCATAAGATAGTTGCATGTATGGATATGTTTGTTGATGATAAATATGATGATTATCCAAATAAGAGGAACAGGGGTTTAGAAAACAAACCTAGAAGGACCCATTCAACTATGGGTACCAAAAATAGATATATATTTAAACCTTCAGGTGTTTGGTCAGTCTGACCATTCTAAGGAATGATGAAGTAGAAGACTTCAGTCAAGAAGATACTACCAGCAGAAGGCTAAGGACTGTTCAGAAATGAGTCTGATAAAGTTCCTATATGTCCAAGCCTGTCCTTGAAGACCCTCTGAGCTAACTGGAATGGAGCTCACATGGCTGCAAATCTGTATATGGGAGCATGCCATGCAGCAGAAGATAAAGATGATTCTATATGCTCATATCAAGAGAGATATGCTTTATGGAAAGGATCCTCAAGGGAAGATCACAACAGAAGATCATTGAGCTTAAGACAAAAGGAGTTCATTACGAAGTAGAACTTCTCAAAACAAAGGACTATCAAAGAAGACTACGTTCGTAGTGCTGTCAAATGATCGTAGAGTGATCAATTCTGAAAATACTCATCTCTACGATACAAGGAAAACAAAGCAACGATGATGATTCCAGTCAGAAGGAGAAATGTTGGGCAGCCTTCAAAATGAACATGAAGAAGGAATCACATCTATCTGAGAAGATAGCATCAACAATGGGGGAGCAGTGATCTGTTAAAGAATAACAGCACTATTAAACCTGGAAGAGATGTACTGTGACGCCCCCAAAATAGGTATACACAACACCCATTCTGAGTCGCCAAATACATGGTACAAAAAGCAAACTACAACTTCAATAATACAAATGTCGTGTGAAATACGACATATATATCTTAATGAGTTTAAATATAATATTGTCTTCTAGACAATATCCACATGCAAATAAATCCCCATCATAATTATTGATTCATTATTTTACAAAAATGGTGAGGACTACTAAACAACTCTCTCTAGAACCTTCATTCCATACCCAGACTAGTACTCGCTACATTCTCGCCTCCCCGAGAAGAAAAAATGGAACAACAAGGAAAAGGGTGAGCTCAACTAGCCCAAGAAAAGAATATTATGACTAAGATAATATACAACAAATTATCGTTAGTCTTCAACAGGAAAAATCGATAGAATACAATAGACAACAAGTTTCGGATCAATATTCGCAATGAGGAGATAATAATTCATAGAAGAGTTACGTGAGAATGAAATCTACTATAATCTATGAATTTAATACCCATCATCAATATTTTATCCTCTGTAACATCAATCAATATACATCTGAATCAAATATTCATCTTTGCACTACAAGGCCAAAGATATTCATCGATTAATCATGTTCATTTAAACACCTTTGCTTCATCTTTGCACTCTGAGCCCAGATATTAATCAATCGATCATGTTCATCTCAACACTGCTCATCTTTGCACTACTGTGCCAAAGATATTCTTCAAAATCATTCATCTCTTTGCACTACGTGCCAAAGATATTCAATAATATCATCATTTAAGACCGAGGATGATGAAAAATATTTTTAAAGAAACAAATCCAATTGAAACAAAATGACAAGGATTAAGGATTAAGGATTAAGGATTAAGGATTCGTACTTGGTTTTATCCATCGCCCAAAAATACCTCAAAAATAATCATAGTGGTGTAAAATTCAAGAATGATCAAAACATGGATACAATCGAGAGTTAGTATCCGAATAGATATTTTGGACAAAAGAAGAAATTTTATTTTCTTGAATAGTCAGATATCGTGAATAGTCTTAGTATACGTGAATAGTAACTCAAACACCAAAAGATAGAAATTCCACAAAAAACATCTTCACGCTTTCATGAATAGTACTTTCGTGAATAGTAACTCGTGAATAGTAACTCATGAATAAGAACTCGTGAATAGTAACTCATGAATAAGTAACCCATGAATAGTAACCCCATACATGAAAAAGTTCTAAATTTGATAAAAACTTCAGATCAACATTTCAAAGATAATGATATTGAAGAAATAATATCATTACAAAAAAAATAATATCCCTTACCTCGAAAGATCGAGATTTCTAAATTTAAACACCTGGATATAAAGCTATGACTTGGACTTGCACCGTATAGCAATACTCAAAGTATACTCAAAATACTCACAAGAATACGCTTCGATAATATAGAGAGAAAAACTTCAGTTTAAATGTGATTTTCAATTCTAACCTAAGCACCTATTTATAGAAATTGCTTAGAACACCAAAGCGAAAAATTTAATAAATTAATAATATAATTATATTATTTTCTACACATGTCTAGAATCTGATTTCAGCCATCAAACACATGCCACCTTCTAGAAAAAATAAGAAAAAACGTTTTTCTAATTTTAAATATTTTAAACTTCCAAAAATCAATTATTTCGGAGCTTCGGAACTTCAATAATTCATAATAAATAGCCCTTTCATCAGAAAATTCGAATCTCGCGAGTTTTTATAGGAAATTCAATTCTCTACAACTTTGCAGAAGAAAGTTTTTCCAAATTCCAAATAGAAATTGACCGAAATCCACAAACGGGCAATTTTACATGCTATAATCAAATTTCAGTCAATAAATGGGGTCCACCGACATGTTTAACATGTTTTAAACATTTATTGCAACAAAATACTCTTCCTCCTCGTATACTCATATATCCCACATTCGTTGTAAAAATATCACCGTTAATATATTATTAAAATAATATATTTAAATGAATTATTTTATCGTAAAAAGATAAAATATTAATTTTCAACAATTGTCATTTTAAAATTTTTCTCCATCTATATCCACATAAAATCAATATTTTCCTCATCATATAAATCAATAATTAATTATTCACAAATAATATTACGTAATCACAATATTGACAACCAGCGCTTCCTGGAAAGGGGCTTTCCAATAAGAATTTCTTTTTCTTGGCGCAATTAGGTGACCAAACCTCTCCTTAGATGAACTTTCTAGACATTGCCAATAATGTTATCTAATAATATTATTCAGATAATATGAATTATTAGCTTCGATAATGAAAGATACTTGTAAATGACAATTATTGAAACAACAAAGATATATAAAATATCAACGCAAACAATTATTAACTCAATAAAATCTTCGAATAATAATTATCAGAACCATTATTGAGTAGTGCCTTCTTCACGTAAGAATCAATAATTGGTGCAATACCAAGTGCTACTTGTTCAACAACGCATTATTAGTGTGTTTTAACCAACCGGTATTCCAACAAGATAATCTGTGAATAACTACGCCATTATTTAAAAACAACTTATATTTGTCGTTTTCTTCATCCAATCACTTTCCGTTATGGGGCCCACACATGGTCATGCTACGTCGTGCATTTAATATTCCCCGACAAAGCGATCTGAATATTTCACGACCAAAAGCGAATATTCCCGAAGCGATAATGAATATTTTATAACCACTTGCTTAATTTGAAATATTTGCATATTTAACCCTAACTATCCACATTAATCAAATCAACCCTTACTATTTCAAAATAATAAATAAAGGAAATTCCTTTTTATTTAAAAATTTCGGGGTCTTACATGTACCAGCTACAGAGTCCCAAAACTTTGTGGCTGATGAACCAAATGAAGATCCATAGTCAATAGGAACGTCTCAAAACGTACTACTGATAACCCTTCAGCCACCCAATTCATAATCGTGAAGTTCCTACGATCAAACACATGATCGTAGTGTAAGAGAAGAAGGCCACCACGATTTCAGCATTGCAGATATCCAGAGCTGGAAGAAAGACCTCCCCATCAGAAAAGATCTAATGAGATGTCATTGAAAATCACTGTTTTAGTACTTCATCTGAAGAGCGCCTCAGGGACAAACCTGACCCTTAGCTCACTCTAAGAGGTTGACCCTTCCTGAGCTACCTTATCACAGAAGGAATGCTTGATCGAGTTCATCTCAAAAGAACCAAGTCAGTCGACGATCGTAGAGTTAAGTTTGAAAATGACTAAACGATCAGAATAGTCAACCTAGCAATGATCGTAGAAGATAACTCAACGATCATAGTTCTACCAAAGGGTACTCCAATTCACAAGGAGCATGAAGAATGAGACATCTGCTAAGCCATTCAAGTCAAGGAGATAAGTTCAAATACATCAGTGATTGAGCTATCTGCATCAAGTAAGGAGGAAAGACGAAGACATCCACTGCAGCATCTCTCAAAAATTGATCGTAGAGTCAACAAATGAAATCGTAGAGTCTATAGCTATCTCATCATGTTACTCTACGAAGCAAAAGGTCAACGGTCAAAGCCACGACAATTAAACGTCCACTCCTTTAATAACCGAAAAGTTGTGGGGAGTTCTGACTCATTCTTGGGCAACGTGCAACCAATGGACAGTTGACACATCACTTTGAGTATCACGAGTTAGAAGGAACCGCCATAAAGACAAGTTCAAATCTGCAGACGATTACCAAAAGATATCGAACCTTTCTCCTCCCTTTTTCAAAACCCTAGAAAGCTTTTCAAGAGCAAAATCAGTTAACCTCCAGAGCCTTACCAACCAGACAGCCATCTCGCATAAACTTCTCTATAACTAATACCCACATTCTTCAAACTACTCAAAATGGAAAACTGGCAAGTGATTACTGGTATTCAGCTTGGAACAAAATCGTTTGAGAAATCTGAAAAGAAGTTCAGGGACATTCTCGAGCTTGTAAAGAAGGCTGGATTTTCAGAATGCCTTGAGGCAAATACTCCAGTCTACTGCAACCTGGTTAAAGAATTCTACTCAAACGTCTCTATAAATTCAGAAACTTTTACCACCAAGGTTAAAGGTCAGTCTCTTCAGTTAAAATCTTCTGACCTCAATCAATGCCTAGGTTTTCCTAACCAAGGGCTAAAGAACCTTGACAATGTCAACACTGAATTAGCAAAGGAAGTTATGGGGTATCAAAGAAACCCTAGTTTCAAGGACATGAAGAAGAAGGAGTTTCTTGAGCAATATGAGTTCCTTGCTGAAATAGTTGGAAAGTGCATACTATGTAAGAACACTGCACATGACACAATGATCGACCAGCAATTGAAAATCATGTCAGCAATAGTTTTGAAGAAATAAATCGACTTTGGAGCTATCTTGTTTGATCAGATCTCCAAATGGGTAGAGAAGGTTGAGAAGAAGCCCCTAACCAAGGTATTTCATGGGAGGCTGTTGAGTATCATACTGAAGAAAAAGCTAGGGAGAAAGATCAAGGATGATGAGGGAGAAGCCCTAAATGTGCACAAGGTGATGTCTCCACAGTTATTTGAAAACTGGAAGAAGAACCCCAAGGAGAACAAAAGGCTGACAGATGGGAGCAACAGTAGAGCCTCTGCTAAGAAAAGGAAGATAGCAGAGATAGAGAGCTCTGAATCTGATGACTCTGCAGCAGCTGAAATCACACCAGCCAGGAAGAAATCAAAAGTGGTGAAAAGAGTTGGTGATGTGAAGAAAGCCCAGGCCCCACCAAGGAGAGTCTCCTCCTTGAACAAGAATGAAGAAGAAAAGGCCCAAACTTCTGAAACCACAAAAAGAAGAAGCAGCAGGTTGCTTCAAGGGCCAATCAGCAAGAAAGTTAAGATGGATGACAAACCAGCCTTAGCTTCTCAAATCAATACATCTGCTGAAGAAAGGGACGTGGAGTCGTGAGAGGGAAGAAACAGAAGATGTAGTCCATTTCACAACAAACATCCGAAATGAGAATGAAGCAGATGTGATGAAAGAAACTGCAGAAAATGCTGAAGAAGAAAAGTGCTCAAGCCCTATGGCCAATCCTCAGAGCAGTCACTCTGATGAAGAAAAAGAAATTCATGATGATCAAAGTGCATCCCCAAATGCAACTGCCCCAACCAGCCCAGAGAATGGGTCAAAAAATGCTATTCAAGAAGAAGAAGCAGAATGCTCTCATGATGGCTCAAAAAGTGATGAGGCCAAGAAAGAAGAGTCTGCTCCTGCCAATGCTGATCTCCGAAGAAGTCTATCTGATGAGCAAGAAGAGTCAGAGACTGAAGAAGAAGAAGAAGAAGAAGAAGAAGAAGAGTCAGTGTCTCCATTAATTGAACCTCCACGAAGAAGGAGAAGCTACAAGCTGCAAGCCTAGTTTGCCTCCAAAAGGAACAGCAACCAATCAAATGCCATCATTGAATTAAGTGATGATAAATCTGTATCATCAGGAGAAGATGCTGAAGAAGAAGCCAGTAGTGAAGAAGAAGAATCTAAGGAAAGACTTGCTGAAGAAAGATCTGATAATGAAATGCAGCTAGAGGAATTCCCTGCTGAAAATAATCAAGAAAGTTCAGGCTCCGAGAGAGAGGAGATTAAAGGAGATTCTGGTTCTGCACCTCAAGAAGCAGACGAACAAGAAGATTATCCAGTTCCCTCTCCTGAAAGATTTGACAGAAGTATCGTAGAGGAAGTATCAAATGATCTGATAGATGCTCCACCAGAAAGATGGTTCTTTCAGTGGATGCCATGGCTCAAGCACACACACTTGAAAAGATGGAAGCTCTTTCAATTGGTGTTACAAGCAGTTTCCAAGCATAGAACTGGTGGCTCAGAACTTTCCAAAAGTAAAGAAGTTTGCTACCAAACTGATCAAAGACCAACCTCACTTCAAGGTCTATCAACAAGCTGAAAATCTCTACATCCCCTACGATCGTAGAGTAGATTCTGAAGGAAGAAGGGTCATGACCAAAGAGCTGATCGTAGAGTCTGTTAACTCTACGGCTGATGATGTCCAAGCCCAATCCAAGAAGCCTTCTTATGATCAAGCACTGCTAACAGACACTCCATCATCCTCCACAGGCAATTGGTACTCCACAATTGTTCAGATTATCCACACCATTGAAAATCTGTCCAAAGATGACAATCGTAGAGTCCAATCCATTGCCCATACTGAAGCTACCAATCAAGAGGATCAAACTGCTTTGGAGCAGGAACTACTGAAGAGCTCTGATGATTTAAGTAAGAAGATATCTATGCTCACTAAAAAATCACAGAAGCAGACCGCAGCAGGAGATGACTCTTTCCAGCACAAGCTTCAAGCTATTTTGGCTGATGTATCTCTCAAACTCCAAGAGAGAGATAACATCTATCAGAAGGCCATCCAAGATCAGAAGGCAGAAGGTCTACAAGTTCAGGAGGCCAATGCAAAGCAGATCGAAGCCCTCTCTGACAAGATTGACAATCTGAAACAGTCCTTCTCTGTGCAACTTGAACTCGGACAACAAGAGCTAAAGTTTGAAGTTGCAAACTCCTCCTACCTGATGGAGCAGCTTATGTCCAACATGGAGCAGCTCTCTCAAATGATTGATGACAAAAAGTGGGAGAAAAAGAGGCAAAGAAAGAAGAAGAGCAGAGGGTTAAGGGAGAAGACGTCAAAGAAGATAGTAGCTGCTGAAAGAGTATCATCGTCTGAGGGGGAGCCAGATAAGAAAGATGATGAAGGGGAACCAAGCAGAGATAAAAGGTCATCATCTGAAGGGGAGCAAGAGCAAGAGCAAGAAGAGAAATCAGATAAGTAGCTGATCAACAAGAATCCTGGAAACATACAAGTAGCCAAGGAGGTACTACTCTAACCTGTTAGGTATGTTCTGGATCCAGGATGTAGAATGTCTGAATATATAATTGCCATATTAATAAAAATGACATTCATGATTAACTGTTTAGAAATAAAGCTGCTCACTGTATCTAAGATTTATTCATAACATGCATATACACTTATTGTTTTTGTCATAACCAAATAGGGGGAGATTGTCAGGAATAAACATGTGAATGATATTCCTATTTAATATATGATTTGATTATGATATATATATGAATGAATATGCAAGTATGCTTGCATGAAGAAAAGCTGTAAAGTCCTTTGATAGATAATAGAAATATATGTACAAGGACTTAGAATGAATTGATCAAATATGTTAGGTTGATCCTACATAAGCAAAACAGCTTTGTAAAGTCCTTAAAAAGAAATGATGTACAAGGACTATAAATATAGAAAGATCAAGCTTGTTAGGTTGATCTTATGATGTAATAGATAGGCTTGTCGATCGTTTGAGCCTTTGCACGTAAGTCGTGAAATGCGCCAGAGAGTTAGAGTTAACTCGGGAGCTATCGAGGCAGAATAGGAGTATGCAAGATAGTGAGATCTCGGAGTTCATAGACTTCCAGGGGAAACGAAGAAGGATCGTAGTGTGTCGAGAATAGCTTCCTCGGGATCGTAGTGTGCTGAGGAAGTCATGTTCGAATCGTGAGAGACGATCATTATGCATAAGCCGAAACGACCATCTGCCGAAGCAGTATGAAGCGTAGACTACACTCGTCGAGTCGTAGAGTCTATCGATGCCAAAGCCAAGACAAGGATCGTGGGCTACACTCACGAGATCGTGAGAGTCCACTGAATGAATCTGCGAGATCGTGAGTCGGGCAAGATCGGATGAAGACAACAAGCACAAGCGTAAATCGTGAGAGTGTCAAGATCGATCTCGGGATCGTAGTGTCTGCGAAAGCCAAAGTCAATCGTAGAGTGCGGGACTACGACTCCAACGAAGTGCTCAAAATGCTAAGTCGAAATCGTAGAGTAGATACGATTCTCAACGAATGAGCACTCCCGGAATATCCAAAGATGAAGCCTTTGGTTAGCACCGCGATAATGCATTCCACGATAAAGGGAACCAGAGAGCACTCAACGAATGGCATGCAGGCTAAAAGAAGATCTAAGCACAAACCCAATCAGCGTTAAGATTGAGGTGTAAGGCCATTCGTGATGAAGTCTTCCACAAGGAGATCCAATGAAGACTTGAAAGAATGACTAAGGAAAAGTCGACTAATGCAAGATGGTCGAAGAGAATAAAGACAACGATCTTGGAAGCAACCAAGATCGTAGTGTTTGCCAAACAAAGAAGGAACTAATGGAAGGTGAACCTAGATACTGGTCAGCCTCTGGAGAGCAAGACTAAAGTGATTAAGTGCAGGGTCAGTTCATTGATGATAAGTGAACTGAAGATCACCAGGAGAAAACAAAATTTGGGCGCGCCACAAATCAAGTGTCTTGATATTGAAGGGACGAGCAAGGAATTAGGCCATCGATGATCGAGAGCGATCGAAAAAGCGAAGTATTGAAGCACCGCACAATACTGAGGAAGAGGTGTTCTACATTGAAGATCCAATCAACACTCTTGAGGATCGTAGTGTTAACTCTTCTAAGTCAACGAACAACACTCAAAGAAGACACTACGATCGAGTCCACGAAGACGTGCATCGAGAATCGTAGAGTTCGGATACACAAGACCGAAGCATTGGCAACGGTTCAATCAAGGGTAATATTCGGACAAGTGCTTATTGAGAGCATCGATGCAAAAGGACAACATCTGATCAAGAAATCAGAAGAAATAAAGTCTTCGACCTGCCCAAGATAGTAAAGTGATACATCTGATAGGGTAGGTGAAACAGTAGACTGCAGAGTCAGAAAAAGTATGTCATGTCACATCAAGCAGTCTACCTCAAGCAACTTGAGATCTGTGAAGACATTTGAATAGCTTCCAACGGTTACTTTCCAATGGAAGGATTGGGAAGGTGTATAAATGTAGAAGAGCTTCAAAGATCAAAGGCTGCTGGAGTTGTGAGTTTTGGAGAGAAGGTGGACTGATCGAATCAAGTGATAGTGAGTCCAGAGGCTCACTCTATGATCCACCAAGAACACTCAAAAGTCAGATCAAGCAATAAGTAGAAGTGTGAGTTCTACTATGTAGAAGTGAGAGCTCTACTACATGAAGAGTGTTCTGAACTGTCGAGAGAAAGAAGAGCATCATGCCATCTGGATGTCCATCATGGGAAGACTCTAAGTACTATAGAGAAGAGCTTATGGTCAACTTAGCAAGTCCATCATGGGAAGGCATCGAGTAGCAAGAAGGGAGATCACAAAAGCCATCTTGGTGTCAAGCATGAGAAAGCTTTTAAGTACCTTGCAGAAGAGCTTACAGTCATCTTAGAAGCCTCTCATGTGCAGTTATCAAGTACCAAGAAGAATGATCTTCAAGGCGGTTCATCAAGGGGTCATCCGGAGTAGTTGAGCAACCTAAGAAGCTGAGCATCATGCAACACTCAACTGCTCTTCAAGGATGATCAAGCCAAGCTGCTAGGGATAGAAGATGTTCAAAGCATGAAGACATCTTAGCAGCTCAGCACCGACTCCAACAACAACAAACAAATAACTCAACGAAGCGTGGCTGAGGGTCCTTGTCGGAGGGGACTAAATGAAGCGAGGGCCAAAGGGTCCTTGTCCTGGAGGACTAAACAAAGCGAGGCTAAAGGGTCCTTGTCGAAAAGGGATTAAATGAAGTTCCAAGCTGCTTTGAGCTTGAAGAGTTCTAGGGAACTAGAGGAGTCCCAAGGTCACGGCCTTGAAGAGTTCTTAGTGAATCGAAGTTCCAAAGTCACGGCCTTGAAGGAATCGTAGATTCGAGTCTTGCCCTTCTTTAGTGTGAAATCTCCTTTAGTTGAAAGCGGAAGAGTGGATTAGGAGCTTGAGTCTCGAACCACTTAAAACCTCTTGTGTCTTTTACATTATGTCATTTACATTATGTCTATAAGCGCTATAAGCTTGCTATGTATGTTTTAACTGCTTACAACTAAACTAACCCAATGAACATTATGCGTATAATTATGAATATATCAATCGATGAAGGGAATCTTTTACTTATTCATTTGTGCTTGAAAAGAAGATTTTATGTTTGTCATATACTCTAATATGAACAATACATCATAAACCAGAAAAGTATTTGAAATAAAAAGGATCTATTCAACCCCCC
The DNA here is from genome assembly GCA_020205615.1 of Panax quinquefolius. NCBI lineage: Eukaryota > Viridiplantae > Streptophyta > Magnoliopsida > Apiales > Araliaceae > Panax > Panax quinquefolius. The sequence continues at coordinate 54,772,619 of CM035167.1, read as the reverse complement.
CTTCTAGATCTATTGTGCCCTCTGGGAACTAACATTCTGTAAAAAGTACGGTATCATGACGTCATAAACCTTTTTGATGTATTGCGAAAAGAATTTAAAGAAGTAGTCGACATCAATTGAGTTGACTAGACAAAGGTTTCACGTTGATATCCAATTTATTGGTATGGTCTAAGCTACTTGATTCAGCTAGACAAATGGTATGTCATCGAGCTTTCTTTGAGAACTTGTGCCAAACCAAATTATTTTGGTGCGGAATCTAATGATTTAGTCTGAGGAGAACATGGAAGAGGTAGTTACTTTCTTTGTGATTGTAAACTGACCGTTAACGAAGGGCTTACGGCTAAATGTTGTTTAACCTAGTAAGAGTTCATGGTCGATTTGACCCCTCAGCAAAAGTATGAAACGTTTTAATAGGAAATTATATATTCCTCGTTATTCCTTATGCTTCATGATTCTTGATAGGTTATGGGGGTTAGGAATGAGGGAAAGATAAGAACTCCGTTGAAGTGAAGTTGAGAAGAAAGGTAGGCTAAAATTTTGAGGATGAAATTCTGTGAAGAAGGGGTAAATGTGATGACCCGGGTAAGGGTGTGGTTTTAAGAAATTCCGAGGACGAAATTTTTATAAGGAGGGAAGAATGTGACAACCCGGAAATTTGGATCATCCAGAATTTAGGGTTAAAGAATTTATTATTAATAAAAGGAATTTTTATTAATATTATTAAGTTCAATGTGTTTATTAATCGTTCTATAACCTAGGATGATTATAAATGGGGAGTATTCTGGCTACGAGCTAGATTGAGTGAATAAGAATTTTCAAGACAAAAATAGAAGTTTTTCGGGAATAAAATATTTTCGAAAAAAAAGACGAAATAGGCACTATTCATTCGTTTCTGCTCGGAGATTTATTTTGAAATTCTGAGAAGCTATAGATTACGTTTAATTTTGAGACGTGATGGAATATTCAATAATATTTCAGTTATGGCAAAAACGAAGTTTTCGCCTACGGACTCAAAACCTAAGGGTTAGGAAAAGTGAGTTCCGAGAATTTTATGATCACGTATAATAATTAGGGTTATTATGCGTGAGAGATATGAGTATGATATGAATTAATATACGAGTATAATACAAAGATTATTACGACATATAATACGAATATCGTACGAACAATATACGAATAGATTACGAGAATACGAGAATAGAATGCGTAGAATACGATTAGTCTTAATGGACTTTGAGTTCATGGACTTTGTAGGATCCAATTGGACTTGGATTATGTCAAGCCCAATGCTTTGTAAAATCAAGCCAAGTTAGGCCCAATAAGAATTAGGGTTAAGGCCCAAACCAAGAAAAGAAACCGCGGATCGAACCGATGAGTAAACGGATGGGTAATAACCAATGGGCAACCTATGGGTTGACCCATGAGCATGTGGGGCGGCTACTTGGCCACCAAGTAAAGGTGGTGGCCAAGTAAACTTGGTGGCTAAGTTGTGGGAGGAGGTGGGAATAGTAAGGAGGTGGGGGCAAAATGACTAAAATGCCCTTAGCTTTGAAAATCAATAAATAGTAAGCTTATTTCATTTGTTTTGGATTTTAAAAATCCTACACCTTAGAGAGAGAGAGAGAGAGGGTTCGGATGGGAGGGAGAAGGAAGAGCGTGAGTATGAATGATCGGATCGAAAGTGATCGTGTAATAGCAAAGCTTGCAAATCGCCGGCTTTATATAACGGAAGAAGATTAAAGAAGAACGGTAATCCGAACCCTAGTTTCTTCTAATATTTTCTTTAAGTTTAATATGTTTCAAACATAGCTTGATGAGAATAGAGAGAAGATGAGGTTAGAAATAATTTCATATGGTTGAAATCATGAGAAAAGAAGAAATAATAAATTAGAAGTTTAGTTTGTAAATTTCTTAAGGAAGTATAAGATTCGTAGCGAATTAGAATGATCCGAGTGGATTATATGAAGGAGTAGGTGAAATAAGTAAGGAATAAAGTTCTATAACATCAAATTCCAATAAAAAGTGGAATCGTAATCCAAAATATCGATTAAAATGAAGAACGAACGAAGAACACGAAGAACACGCGAAGAACGTTGTTGATGGACAAATTTAAAACCATCGTAGGATAATTGTTGTTGATGGACAAGTTTAATACCATCGTGTATAAGTTAGTTGCTTCTTGCTTGGTTAGGATCGGTAGAAACGTTCATGAAGAACGGATTAAAACTTAGCTATAACGAAGTTATGGCGAAAATTCCGTAAAAGACGAACGAGAATTAGAAAGTTAGTAAATGAACCTGAGCGTGTAGGGTTTCATAAGAAAGTAAGAAAACATAGAAAACGTGAGTCGTGGACTCACGTACAAATGAGTTCCGAGTTCGGATGACCGAATTACGGACGAACGAACGAAGAACGTTCAAAGGATAAAAATGAACAAAGGGTGAAGATCAAGCCAATCGAATGGCACGTTAATGGATTCAGAACAAAGTTACATCCAGAGGGGTGATGAAGTCACGTAAGATAAGTAAGAAGAGAATGGCTTTGGAACGACCTCGCGTTACGAGTTATAACGAAGGAGTTATGAGATCGGAAGTGAAGCGTCTCAAAGAATTTATTTAACACTTAGAAAAATTTCTAGGTTTTTATCTCGGACCATGCAATTGGATGGATGTGAGAAGTGGCGTAGCATGTGCTGAGCTCGATCATAATCTTACGGAGAGTGGCGCCACAATGAGAGATAACGAAGGACTTGCCGCCATGGCCTGGCCCCGAAAAAAAGAGAGAGAAAGTAGGTCGCGCTACAGCGTGAGAGAGGAAAGGGGAGAACACTGGCGTATCGCCAAAGGTCTTGAATGCCTGTAAATGAGATTTTAAATGCTCAATTACTAGGGGATGTGCAAGAAAGAAATATGAACATATAGTTCACCTAAAATAACACTTAAGCAAATGACTTAAACCTTTATTAAATGTTGAACGTAAAGATTAAGCGAGATTAAATAACAAAGAATATAAATTACGAGTTACGTAATCAATGTCCGGGGACCGTAGTCGGGATGAACGAACGTGAGGAATTGCTATGGTTGTGATTCCTTAGACGTTAAGTGACGAGGGTAATGAATAACATTTTGATGTTATATCACGATAATGAGAGATAAGTGTGAAGCGTATAGACGCTGTGAACCTTGGCGTTATTCGCGATGAACGATCGGTGCCTTTAGCATACAACAATTGGTATGGCTTCGAAACTAAGAACGAGTAATGAACATGGGGTTCATGTAATGGATAATGAAAGTATTAAATAAGATATGAATCATCAAGAAAGCCATAATGAACGGTAATAAGATTAATGAAAGCCAAATGTGAGTCAGATAAGAATATAAGTCATCCAAGATGATGAACGTTTTGAGTAAAACATCTCCGTATGTCACAAAGCCGTAAACCAGTAAAGGAGGTTAGTCGCGTAAACTTATATTGCAAGAACGTGAACTCTAAGAAGTAAAGTTAACTAAACCAATGTGTAAGTTCAATATATGACTAATTGGTGTTTATGTTTTCTCCTTATGTGTTATATAGGAATTGAATGAGCAGTTTAGCGTATGCTGTAGCTGGGCGTAAGTTAAGTTTCCTAACTTCATTCATATTACATAAATGTTAGTTTCTTAAACTTCTCAGATGTTGTACTTGAGAAGTTCTGTCTATGTGCGAATGTGCGATATTTGTACAAGGTGGTAAAATGTGTGAGGCCTTGAGCCACAATTTGAACACTTGATGTTTCTATGATATGCATTGTTACGTGATTGAAACATTCAATACAAGTATGTTCTGTTTATACATGAACTGTTATTGTTAAGTCTGTGCTAATGATTCTATCCAGACAGGATGTGTATGAAAAAGGTAGAGGAATGAAAATATTTCAAGGTGAACATGATTGTTGTTTTAAGATGATAGGAATCGAGACTATTCCTATTATTCAAGCTGCTTCATAACCTTTGTTCCGTTATAGAAATTCTAAAGAAATGTTTAATTCTGAAGTTGTTTGTTCAACTGTTATGACTTGCTGGGCAATTGAATGCTCACACTTGCTTTAAATGAAAAACAATTTTCAGCGAATAAGGTTAGAAGAACTTAAGGATCCCGTAAAGATCAAGCTGACGGTCTCCAGATGAATTGTCTTTCAGAATGTGAAGAAGCGAGAAGATTAAGTGAAGACTTGTAATTTAGAAAGATGAAATTGAACAATAGACTAGTTTAATGAATTGTTATGTATCCTTTGTGGCGGATAAAAGTCACTCTTGTAAGATGAAATGAATAATGTATTTATTATTATTTGTAATGAAAAAGGTTATAAGGTTTCCAGAACCTGGGATTTGAGAGTGTATGTCGTTATATTTTAGTATATAATGATGTATGTTGGATGAATGATGTACTTTCGTGACGTCTTTTATCAAGGTGTGAAGATAAATAGGATTTGAATTGAATTCTGAATATATTTCTTTGAGATATTAATATATTTGGCTTTAGTAGTGCAAATATGAATGTTGATGAATATATTTGGCTCAGAGTGCAAAATATGAATTGTTGATGAATATATTTGGCAGTGGTCGAAATATGAATCTGTTAAGGAATATCTTTGGCTTTAGTGCAAAGATGAATTGTTGATGAATATCTTTGGCCGTAGTCTGAAGATGACATGTTGTTGAATATCTTTGGCGATGTGCAAAGATGAATCATTGACAAATATCTTTGGCCCGTAATGCAAAGATGAATTTATTAATATGATTATGAACAGGAACTGTGATTTGGTATAACCATGATCTTTGATGTTTCAGGTAAAGACACGTGATGAAAATTATCTTCGTCCTGGATGCGAAGAGGAATTTAGAATTACAATTATGATTATGAGTTATTCATATAATTGTGGAAAGAAACTGTTGATTAATGTTACAGGGATAAAACATTGTTGGTGGACTTTTAATGTGGAGAAGATAATAGACTTTATGGTCTATTTGACTCTTCTAATGGATTGTTCGTTCCGCTACAACTATGATTGAAAATTTTTATCATCTACCATATGTTCTAAATCTTTGATTTATTACTGTTGAAGGCTATTGATAATTTATTTATCTTTAGTCATGATATTCTTTACTGAGCTAGTTGTGCTCACCCTTTTTGCTTCACAATTCCTTTCGAATTAATAAGAGTGTAGCTGGGTCGAGCGGGGGTAATAGGGGAATAGAACGGTGGTCATCATTTAGTAGTTATATTTGGTGAATCAAATAGGGTGAGGCGAATCCAACGTTGGAAGGGTGTTTTGCCACTATTATACATGATGTCTAGAGACATACAACCTCGTGTCATCATAAGACAGGGTTGTGCACATCCACTTACTGAGTATATCTACGCGCACTACCTATATGATCTTGGTGTTTGTTTGAAGTATAATTCTCAATTAGAGACAATGGAGATAATGATATGTCAAGAGAAGACTCACCATTGGAAAGAATATGATAGTAATCTTTTCATTTTTCTTTGGGGTTTATTGGATCAACCAAAGATAATTACGTAGCCATATGATATCTATTATAACCTGAGCGCATGGCCTCCCATGTACGAAGGTTTCCTTGAGCACTTCCCAAAGATTCTAATTTCTAAAACAGTTTTTGACTATACCTTTATGTAGGTATCACTGTGAGGTGTTGTCCACTGATGGGACATTTGTCACATTACGGTTGGGACACGAGTCATAGTTGGTATATATTTGTATTCAAACTCGCAGCATATGTGTTGTTGTATTTTGTACGACAATTGTTGTAATAAAGTTGTAGTTATTTTCTGTACCATGTATTTGGCGACTCAGAATGAGTTGGATGGAATGGACCTATTTTGGGGTTGTCACACTAAGTCCTTGTACACATGCTCTATTAAGGACTTTACATATTTGTTAATGCATGGATACATGCAAATTTGTTTATTCCAACATCAAATTTAAACATGCAATTTCCAACAACTTGAAAATCCTAGGCTTAGTTAGTCCAACTAATTCTAGTTAGACATTTTCTTATCCATTTAGGTTAACTTTTTCAGTTACGTTCTTATAACTCGCTCAGTTAACCAAAAAATCAACTTTCGATTTTCAAAAACCCAATTTCGCCATCGATCCCCATTTCTCGAATAAATGCAATGTCGTATTTCGAAAAGTCAAAAAAACAAAGTTGTGTTTTTAGCGTGAATAGTGTTTTTACGTCTTTTTTCGGATTTTTTTTTATTTTCCACATTTACCCTTCAAACATTCAAAAAGCTCACATAACACGTTGTGTGATCATATTACGACCACGAGGCACATAAAACTCAAATTATCCATAAAAATCTCATTTTATTAGATAATTTCTTAAAAATCCTTTTTACAAGGATATTCGATCTTTGTGATCATTACATTTAGTCTGATATGACAGGTCTAAGCTGCAAAGCAAGCTGACACAACATCTTATAATGTCAACATCAAGGATCCCAAAGTATCTGAACATTAAATGCGCCAATGGAAATCTTGCAACGGGAAGACTCTCCGGCAGACTATAAAAAGAAACAAAGATTCATTTTAAAAAAGAGAGATGTGAACAACTCTAATCAAAAAGAAAAAGCTCTGCCAAAGTCAAAGAACTCACTCTACGAATCTGAACAACTTATTCAAGCTGCTAAATACCTGAGAAGAGAAGCTTATTACCAATTACCAACTTAGCAACACCTCTCAACATTATTCAATTAATAGTGATTCATTGCCTATGTGACAATCTTCCAAGTCTAAGTGACTTGAAGAGATCTTAGTGATCTAAGACTAAATGTCTATATTCCGAGACTTAGTGAGTCGAAGGAACTTAAGTAGTTTAGTTGTATAAATCTTAGTGATCTGGTTTTTGTGACCTTATCCTTAGTGGATTTCCTATTTGTTGAAGTAAAAGAGTGGAGTAAGAATTATTCAGTCTCCAAACCACTTCAAATTTATTTGTGTCATTTACTTTTCAACACTTACTTTCTGTCACATTATTGATCTTGTTTGTGTGACTTAAATCCACAAGACTAAATTTAAAACTGTTATTTCATTAAACTTTTAAGGGGAGTTTTCAAACTAATATTTCACTGTGCTAAGATTAATTAAATAAATTAATTATCTGGTAACTAATATTTAAATAAACAAAAATTTTAATAGATCTATTCAACCCTCTTCTAGATCTCTATTGTGCCTCTAGAAAACAACATACTTGTATCATGTTTTAAAATTCAAAGGATTAATATACTCTTAACTTTTATTATATTTTCATTGTACAAGATTTTTTTTTTTTTAAAAAGAGGTACCTTATATAAGAAACAAAATTTAATAATATTTTCTTTTATTTTTTTTAACAAAGAGAGAAACTCAAAACTTTTCCCATCCACCATTAATTTTTCTTCTTCTAAAAATACTGATTAAATTAATTAATAAATTTTCCCCGTTTAACATATTTTTTTATTATAAATTATTGTATTTTACTAGCTTATATAAAAAGTTTATTCTACCATTTATATAATCTTTCTTTTAATACATAATATAATATGTCGTATATTATATATTCAAACATAATTTGAACTACCAATAATGACTTTAGTTTGATTTGTCTCATTAATAGAGTTTGGTAATTCTTAGTAAATGTTGTCTTAAATTTTACCTTAAGATTTATTTTTTAAAAATTTAATTTACTAAGCAATGTAACGAATTAAGTTTTATTATAACTTTTTGTTTCATTGCCGTCGAAATCCGCCCAAACTCATGAATTTTATCGCGAATTAGTACTTGGATAACAAATATCAAGCCGAACCTCTAGGACCCGTCCAAGTTGCACCCCTACTACAAAGATCTAATCAAATGTTTAGTTGAAGGTCTGAAAGTGATAACTTTGTAAAGTTTAAGGGATCATTTAACAATTAACTTTAAATTTTAACTTCCTCAGAACTTGGCTAAACCTGAATCTCCAAACTTGAGAGAAAGCAAAGTCCGAAATACAAGCCCCAAATGATGAACCTCCTCGTCCAATCGGGAAGAAATGGTCGAATATCAAATGTTTTGAGCTAAAAAGCTCGATGTTTATTGTTCAATTATGAACAAGAAAGGTCTAGCCATTTTGCTGCGAACAAAAATGAGACCTCTCTCCCCTTCTACCGTAAGTAGTCATTCATTCATTCCTCTCTCTATATGTATATACATGTATATATACACATGTACTCACTGATACATATAACATGTCCAATCATATGTATGTTTATAAGTGTTTGTATATCATCTTTATTGCTGGAATAAATTCCATTGAAACTCTAATTTCTAACCTTTTTTAAATAAAAAGGGAAATGATTTATATGTCGACTAATCGATGAAGTTGGATTGCAACTTACGGGAACTCTAAGATAGAATAAATTAGAGTATTCTTAATTCCCTCATATCCAATAAGATATAATAAATTAGAGTAGGGTCATTCTTAATTCCCTCCTATCCCATGTATATGTATGCACTTATGTCGGCGGTAATTCGGTATTTACCATCAACATAAAGTTATCTGTCATATGTAACAAGAATAAAATAAAATAAAATAATAAGTATCATACTGTAAATAGAGGCAAAAATAGACAATTGAGCTCGACATGGATCATGTTTTTGAACTGCAAATTATTTATTGTTCTAATTCTGTGATTCAATTTTCGTTTGCAATAGGTCAAAATAAATCAAATGCAACTTGCTCCCAGGGTGGAAAACAAGTTATCCACTCAGAATTCATTGAGCAGTACCATGAGGTGGACTATCTATACACATTCTGACATTCGTGTACTAAGATTATATATATATTGTTTGAATTAAGTTGCTTAGTTGGATTAACTTTTGAATTTTGATGTTAGGTAGTTTTGGAAATAGAAAAACTTTGGTGGAGATACTTAATTTGGTGAAATTATATTTTTTCAGAGAATTTGAGCAAGTGAAAGAATCTATGCACTCGGCTATATCAATGAATAAAACGGAAATTTTAGATACAATGCTCAGTGATTTCTCAGAGGTGGATTTTGTTAATCAAAAACCAGTTGAATTGTGTTTCGCTACTAATTTATTAAGAGAGAATTGTGTTAATGTGCAGGGTTATTTTAGCCTTTCTCAAGAAAAGCGTAAAAGGTTACTTCTTATACTTTGAAGAGAGTATGATCTTAATAGGATTCAAGTACATGAATTGATGAAGCAATATCTTGATCTTGAGCTTCCAAGTGGTGAGTTTTGTGTTTATAGTAAAACCAACATTCATCATAAGTGGTTTGGTTTTAAGAATTATAGTTTTAGGTGAAAAAGCTGAAGATGGTAGCCATGATGAGGAAGGATCTCTTTCCAGTTTTTACCGGATTGAAAGAAACTTAAGACATGCTCTCAAGCCAATGTACGAAGTCCTATTTGAACGGCTCAACACTCACCCTGGAGGATTGAAGTTTTTGTCCATTATTCGAGCCGAAATTCTATCTATTCTCGCGTAAGGTTATGCCCACATTTTGCAGGTTCAACTTATTTTATACTATATTTTACTTGTATTTTGCAAATAAATGTTACTTTGCAAATATAATCAGGTTACAGGCTACACCTATGTTATGCAGGACCTTCTACCAGTTTTTGGCGTTATAAAACTTGTAAAAGAACAAGTGTGATTCTTCTTTGCAGTTTAACCTTCATTTGTTTGGTAGAAAATGCATTATATATGTTTATATGCATCTTTATTAACAGTTTTTTCATAGTGTAATTCATGAACTTGCTATGATACAAATTATGTTTAATAAAATGTATATTAACACGTACACGCATATAAACTTACATATGAGTTGGTTAGTATCCACAAAGCAGAAGCGGTTGAATTGGAATGCTCAATCTACACGTAACCCCACGAACGCAACCACGACAATCCCACGTACAAAGGATTTTCGTCAATACGGAGTTGTTATGCAAACTAGCCCAAGCGTTTACACCAAGTACACCCAAGCTATTGATGGAAGCTTGTAAATACTAGAGAGAATATTAGGTGAAAGAAACTATGTGAGAAAAATAATATGTTATTTTTCCTTCACCTTGCAATTTGCAGGAATCTAGTATTTAACGATAAATCCCAATTAATACGAGATAAGTCAACTGACTAAATCAGGAGACATATCTCATAAAGAGTCCTGGCCATATCAAGGATTATCTGAAATACTTCCAAGTGATAAGGGACTCTGCCAATCCCAGTTGGGTTATCTAATATCCATACCCAAGTGGATGTCCATGATTCACGGGTATGACATGTACTAGCACATTATATCGTTCCGATTGTTGCACAACATTTGATCTCAAACTCGTGTGCTTGTATGCTTCTTAAGCACAAAGCCACTTTCTTGTTATTGTAATTTGAGATACTTTAAAAATCTAGTAAATCATGTTGAAAGCACCATACATGTTTATTATAATTCCAAATTTACTAGAATTGAAGAAAGGTCTTCCTCTTTCCAATTTGAATTGAAAATGTAATTTTTCTGTTGAGAAGGTTAAAGATTTTAATGGTTATCCTCGATAAATATTGAATAAGCCAATAAAACATAAAAAGAATACAAAATGCGGTATGAAAGTAGGAGTTAATTACCCTTGGGAGCTTACAGAAGCATATAGTAAGAGGTTGTTTTGGCCTTTGAGGGTGAAAGCTTTTAGTTTGCATAAAATTTTCAAGTTTTGCTTAAAGCTTTTACTTTTCTCTCTTTTGATGTGTGATCTCTTTGTAAGTCTAAATAGATGGTTTATTTATGTTCTTCTCGTAACAAAAGAATAACATCATATGTAATCTGCACTTCAATGTTTTTCTTTTTTGCCTTTTACTTCAGATGGCCACTGTATCATTGTCACTACATAACAAATGGAGGTTACTTCTTACTGGAGTTTTACTATCTAAACAATCAATTTTCTCTCTTTTTTGTTCCTTTGAACTTTCTACTTATAACCATGGTGGTATTAGAATATCCAACAAAATTGGTAAATCTTGATAAATTTTGGAAGGTAAAAAGTTTTAGGTTTCTGTCAATTGATGCTTTTTAATATTCAGGGAGGAAAATATTGCATCTTTACGAGCACTAGACTCCTACTTGAAAGAGAAGCTTATTACTTGGCTTAGTCCTGCCAATCTAGAACTTCACCACATTACATGGGATGACCCCGCATCTTTGTTGGAGAAAATTGTTGCATATGAGGTACTGCTATCTTTCATGTTTTGTCACCGACTTTTAGATGTTGCAGAATGTGATGTATATAATTTTCTACAATCATCTTGTGCACAGGCTGTGCATCCTATCAGCAACCTTATAGATCTAAAAAGAAGACTTGGAGTAGGTCGTCGTTGTTTTGGATATCTACATCCGGCAATACCTGGTTAGCATTTTTGTTCTTGGCTAGTTTGGAGGGTGGTAGTTTGTCTTTGCCGCAATATGTGTGTCATCATTTCACCTTAGTTTGTCTTGGATAAAGTAATCCCCATTATTGATAACATTTGGGGGAAATAAGTAGCAAGAATCACAACCTTTCCTAAATTGTGCTTTTTCCAACATGCTTTAGGAATTGTGTAGTATAGTCCTCATTGATTTATTATTAATACCTGATAAGCCTGATGTTTTCTGCTATAAGAAGTATGTGATTAGCGAGTTGTGATTACTCATGGCTCTGATGAAACTATGGGTCCCTATTCCCTAATAAAGATTGAAGCTACCCGTAGTTTAGCTGCATTTATTGAGCAAGAACATAAATCTATCAATACATGAGCACATAATCTGCCACATTTGTCAAATCGTGAATCATATCGTGTATTGAAATCCCCATATCATGTTTCATGTATCGTATCATGAATTGTATCCTACGATACGGAAATGAAATGAAAAATATGGTAATATATATGTAAACATATATAACACAATTTATTGGACATTCAAGCATATTAGCTTGACTATAATATAAAAGTAGTTAAGTAAATATTAGATAGTAGCCAAAATACTCTAAATTGATTTGTTAGATATTATTATAGTAATCTTTATAGAGTAACAAGAGAAAATGAAAATTCAGATTCACGTTTTATCTCTAAAAAAAGAGAGAATAATTCAAATTAACAAGCGGAGATTTTTGTATTTGCTTATAGAAAGTAACGTGAGAAAAATAGAGTGACATTCAGAAGAAGATAGAAAACTCTAAAAATTGATTAAAGGCTCATCAAATGATATAGAATATGTTTATACTAAAAAACTTCTTCATTTGAAATGCTAGAAAGCTTAAAAGCTTTGTTGTTCTTCTTTTGGTTCTACATAAAAAACTTTTTCAAGTCGGTTGCTAACTTTAAAAATTAAAGTGCATTGTATCGTTTTGTAAGAATTGTATCGAATCATATCGAATTGTAACTGAATCGTAAGATGCGGTATCATTTTTGAATCACCTTGCGATATGTGTTGAATTCTCTACTATGTATCGTATCGCGTATCGTAAGATTTATACAACTATAGAATCTGCAACATAGGATCACTGTTATCAAGTTGTCGCCTAGGTGTTGCCTTAGGCGTCCAGTCGGTGAAAATTGGGAAGGCATCTGGGCGACTTTATAGGAGGGGAGAAAGTCGAATGCTCAGATAATGAAGGTGATGACTTGGACGACTGGATTTCAAAGCGGTCGACTTGGACATTACGGGTGTGGTTCGACCTGAAGCTTAACTGGGTTAAAAAAATAAATAGAGCAGCAGTCTAAAACCTAATTGATCGATCGATTTGCAACAAGTCAACATGTACAGAGAGGGAGAAAGGGGAGAGAGCAAGAGAGCAAGTTAGCAACAGAGAGGGACTCACGGGCAAGGTGTCGACCTCTACTCCGGAAGCTCGCGACTTTGGCCGGTATGCTTCTTTTTCTTCTCTTCTTCTACTCTTCTCTAATTCGCTTCTTCTAGTTTCTCTTGTTCTACTCTTCTTCTATCGGTATATTCGGCCTTTTTTTTCTTACCCTTATCCTTCTTTTGGGGGGAAGGAGGTGAGGTGAGGTGAGGTGGGGTGGGGTGGGGTGGGGTGGGGTGGGGAGAGATATAAATGGCCTCTCTTTTATTTCTTTCTCATTTTCTCTAAGAGGTTACAGGTGTGAGAAAGCCCCTCCCCTTTGACTTCCTCTCATTTCCTCTATTCGTTGTTTTGATGTTTTCCACCTTGCCAATTGAGCTGTGGGTTTATTGAATTGCTGATGCTTTTTTTTTTTTTGGGTTTTGATTTATAATTTCTTTACATATTATATAGTATGGGTCAGTAGGATCTTATCCAAACATGCCTTTGCTAAAGGATTACTGCCGGTTAAAAGTAATGTACATGTGGGTCCATTTGTCTCCCACTAAAGAGATACTTTTGGTTTAGTGGGTTACCAAGACTAAACATGTGGTTATATGCTTTGTCACGTGTTAACTCCAAGTTACAACTTTAAATTAAAATGTTTTAACTTTCATGCCTATTTATATAAACTGACATTTAAGTTCCCACTTAAATATTCCAAATAATTATCTTGTATATTCAAATATATCATAGAAGTTTGACATTCTTTCACTAACACTCTTGAGCTCTCGTTCTTTGCAGTTTTAATCCCTTTTAAAGTAAATAAAAGAAAATTTTGACTTGTATATGTATATGTGTGTATATATATATATAATATACCTATTATTTCAAGTTTTAATGCCTATAATGTTCCCAAGTTTAATGTATTTGAGAAATAACAATACACTTAAAATTATACATGTATAAATTTTACATTGTTAACGACATGTCGTCTTGTGGACGACTAATCGGGCGCCTTATCGCTCCCGGCTACCGCCTCGCCGCGACTTGTTGCCTTGACAATTATGCATAGGATCACGAACAATAATAAGAAATATATATATATATATATATATATATATATATATATATATATATATATTTCCCATCCGTAGCAACGGTTGCCACCATTCATTATTATACAACAACCAACTTCTCGACCATTGATCGTAGTAATAAATGGCTGAAATTAAATCAATTAATTCCTATGGCTACAAGTTGTAGCGCGATGATAATCACTAATATTTGCCCAAAATACCCCTCCCTACATCATTACTCTTTGTAGCGCAATGTATCTCTCTCATATACTCCATATATGTATAATGTTTACCAAGTTACTTGTCAATTGCCATAATGCTGCTTTATGTTATCGAAATTCGTGTCAAGGACATTAATGCAAAGGAAGCAATTTTGCCAAGTATATATACATGGCTGCATACTTATACCTTGCCACATAAGCCAATTTAAGCCATATTATTTATCCAATACTTTTTAAAAAATAAATTTTTAAGGGAGTAAATTATAAAATTACTAGTAATTGCTCGTGCCTGAAGGCACGGCGTAACGAAAAATTAGATTAAAATTCGAAAAATACAACATTACCTGAAGACTTTTTGCAACCTAAAATAACTTACCAGCAGACATAATAATTATCATAATTCACCACACCACCACAATAATATTAATTTTTCTTTAAAAATAGATATTCAGAAAAATTTAAACATGTCTACAAAACTACAAATCTTCAATAACTATTTTCATAATTCACCACACCACCACAATAACAATTATTATTATTATTATTATTATTATTATTATTATTATAATTGTTGTTATTATTATTATTATTATTAATGTTGTTATTATTACTATTATTATTACTATTATCATAATTATTACTATTATTATTATTAATATAATTATAATTATAATTATAATTAATGTTGTTATTATTATTGTTATTGTTATTATTGTTAATATTGTTATTATTGTTACTATTATCCTAATTATTTTTATTATTATTATATTATTAATATTACTATAATAATATTATAATTATAATTATAATTATTAATATAATTATTATTACTATTATTATTATAATAATAATTATTATAATTATTATTATTACTATTACTATTTATTATTATTATTAGTAATAATAATTATAGTAATAATTACTAATGCTAATACTAATAATTATTATTAGTACTATTATAATAATTATTATTGTTATAATAATAATAATTATTATTATAATTATTATAATTATTATTACTATTATTATTATTAATTATTATTACTATTACTATTATCATTATAATAATTATTATTTTTATAATAATAATAATAATAATTATTATTACTATTATTATCATTATTAGTATTATTAGTATTATTATTATTTTGACTACTTTTATAATAATAATAATAATAATAATAATAATAATTATTATTATTATTATAATAGTAGTAATTATTATTATTATTATTATAATTACTATTATAATTATTATTATTATTATTGTTATTATAATTTTTATCATCATTATTGTTATTATTATTGTTATTTGATTTGGGCGAGAATTTTTAGGGATGAATTTGATTTGTGCGAGAATTTATAGTGTGAGATGATATATGAACATTTAGATTAAGTTGGAAAAATTGAGATAAAATCTGAACCATCCTTGTGCTTTGTCAAATGAAAGATTCAAAATGAGTTTTGTTTTATTATATAGATTATTATTAGTATTTTTAAGAGATGAGAATTTTAATAATAGTTTTTTTGATATAATGTATAAATTTCTCATCTCTCTTAAAAACACTCAATTAAATTTTAATAATAATTTTTTTATTAATAATAGAAATTTATATAAATAATAATTTCTCATATAAATTTATTTGTATAAATAATAATTTCTCATATAAATTTTAATAATAATAGAAATTTATACATTTATTATAAATCTTCAAATTTATTATAAATCAATCTGCAGATTGCCATCACATTTATCGAATTTTTTAATAATAATAGAAATTTATACATTATATCAAAAAATTATTATTAAAATTCTCATATCTCTTAAAAATACTAATACTAATAATTTATAATTTACTCCCTTAAAAATTTATTTTTAAAAAAGTATAGGATAAATAATATGGCTTAAATTGGCTTACTTGGCAAAGTATGCAACCATGTACTTGGCAAAATTGCTTCCTTTGCATTAATGTCCTTGACACGAATTTCAATAACATAAAGCATCATTATGGCAATTGACAAGTAACTTGGTAAACATTATATATATGGAGTATATGAGAGAGAACAACTTACAGCTCTGAAAAGAGTAGCGGTGAGAATGAGGGTATTTTGGACAAATATTAGTGATCATCATTCTTATTCTGAGGTGTAGCGGCGAGAATTAATGCATAATTTGACCGTTTATTATCATGATCAATTGTAACACCTGTTGGGCCGTAATACTTTAGGCATGTTGAGGTGGGTCTTGAAAGTATTAAGTTGGTTCATTGGGCGACCCGTTGGGTGGATATTATCTTTATTTTGGGGCTTTATGAAGTATTGAGGTACGTGACGATTAGGCAGAATTACTAGATGAGTATGGTTCCACTTGGGCTTTGTGGGGGTGTAGATTGGGGATAGAACTTTGGTGTGATCTGCATTGTACTTAATGAGGATTGGGCGGGGCTTAGTCGGCTAAAAGTCAGTGGGCGAAAAAGTCGATTCTTGTCTCTGACATGAAACCAGACTTTGGAGATTTTAAGCAAGGATGACACACGGTAAAAGGTAACTAATTAATTATTTCTCTCAAGTCATTAGATATTTATTCCTCCATTGTTAACCTTGTGATCGTCTGTCTTGACTCTCTCATGGAGCTATCCCAAGCGGTCCAATAGTCGAAGCTTTTAGTGTTATTTGTGTTTATTATGCAGGATTAAAACGTCTTACGTGATTGGGACATGGCAGAAGATTTTGGCGTTAACATTGGCGCTAGAAGGAGGGCTGTGTTCTAGTGTTCTTGAAGTTTTCAATCACAAATTGTAGCTGCTCTACGTCGGAATCCATGGTGAAGAAGAGTAGAAACAATTACTTCTAAAGGATAGTGATGGCTATGACTTACGTCTACCAATGAGTGTCTGTCGAGGATTGATTGGGTCCTTGAAAGAGTGCTCGTCTTTGATGCGCTTCAAGCGAGTTTTGAGGGTTCTCGTTCGAGAGCCCAAGGTGATCTTAGAAGAAGATTGATTTTTCTTTGCGAGAGAAGACGACCATGTTGGAAAAGGGTAGAACGATATCTTGCTTAGAATCTTATCTTAAAGTGGTCGGTGACGAATGACCGTCAAGTTAGAAAAAGTCTACACTTTAAAGACATGTCTCGAGGCCGTCCTCGGGATCGAAGCGAGACCAACGACCATTTTCTGATTGGTGAAGAAGGTATTCCGCCTATTGGTCTTGGGATTATGGTCGAAGCAGAGTAGATGAAGACCCAACAGCCATTTTCCTGATTGACTGAAGAAGGGTATTCCGCCCTATTGGTCTTCGGGATTATGGTCGAAGCAGAGTAGATGAAAACCCAACAGCCATTTTCCTGATTGATCGAAGAAGGGTACTCCGTCCTGTTGGTCTTCGGGATTATGGTCGAAGCAGACCCAGAAGCTGCACTCCTGAGAATCCACTGAGGGCACACCGCCCTGTGGATACTCGTCTTCGAGATGCCTCTAAGCGGCGAGTTCGAATGGAAAAACAATACTATTCGAAGAGACTTTGAGAAGGTTTATGTCCAAATCGGCGAAAAGATGTTTGCCCGATTTTGAGTGCGTGGAAAAGTAGAAGAATGCTAAGACGTTCCAGTGGACTTCGGTGTGAAGACGCCTTCCGAGGAATAAACGACCTATCTTTCTTGATTGCCTTTGTTGGTGAAGCCCGCTCTTCTGAGCTATATTATTTGTATTCAGATCTAGTTAGATTAGTTCGGTGGGAAGCGATTTTAGTGCGAGAAGTTGAAATTAGCGACACCGGTTTGCTATGTAAGCCGTGTCCTTAGGGATGAAGAAATAAGATGGCGATAGTTATGGAGAAGTCAAGAGTCCGAAACAAAACCGTTCTTAGAGCTTCTAGAGAATCGAAATTTGTGGGCGTTGTTTGCGAGCGTAATTATTCTACTTTGGACTCATCTCCCACTATTGAGGAATTTTGGGTGCCGTCCAAGTTGCGATGTTCTTCTGGAGGGTTTATGTGGGTATTGTGTCGGCTAAATAGTTCGATCCTGACCACCAAAAGCTATATTCGATTTTATCTCACGTACCTCTTCTTTATCATGGGGGGTAGTTATCTTTGGGTCCATTGCCTAGGGATCATGTTAACGACGCCACTCGTGGAATCAAGTTTGAAGCATTCAGCGAGGGACTTGATAGCTCATCCATAGTCCGACATGCACGGCGGATGCCACCTCGGTGTTAGGAGGTTCGGGTGGACTCGGCGGCCATTCGATGGTAGCACTTATTGGCGGTGGTCCTTATGAGTTTGTCGAGCCCTTCGTGGTAGCAAACGTCATCGTGAGTGTTAAGAGGTTCGGGTGGACTCACGACCATTCGATGGTAGCCTTATTGGCGGTGGTCCTTATGAGTTTGTCGGGCCCTTCGTGGTAGCAAACGCGTCGTCGGTGTTAGGAGGTTCGGTGGACTAGTTGACCATTCGATGGTAGCCTTATTGGCGGCGGTGGTCCTTTAGACTTTGTCGGGCCCCCCTTCGTGGTAGGCAAATGTCATCATTTAGACTTTATCGAGCCCTTCGTGGTAAGCGAAATGTCATCCTGTGGTGTATTAGGCCCTTCGTGGTAAACAAATTCCTATGAAGCGGATCTACCTCTCACTTTAGTAACGAATAAGTATTGCGTTACTTTATTACACGATTTTTAAGTGTTGAATTCGGGTCACATTATTACTTGATCTTATCTGTTATATGGCTTGCTTAGTTATTACTAACAGTTTAAGATTATACATTTTCACGTTGATTGATGATGAATTATTGACAAAAATGGTCAAAGGTGTAATAAGGATAAGAATTTGTTAATCATCTCATTGATATCTAACTGCTTTACAAGGAGAAATGTCTTTTCGAGAGTCCTAAAGCTTGGATGATATCTTTAAGCTTCCTTATTGTCCTCATTGTCCAGAAGAGTCGAGGAGAGCCGGGTTTACTTTGCCACTACAAGTTTGGCTTTGTATTTACTTGGCGGACCTCGTACTCTTCAGTACATGTGGACAACTTCATTGTTCGACTTTCGGTGGATTTCTTGTAATTTGCTTGAATCTCCTTGCGGCCGTCCAGTTAATGGTGGGCCCAAATCCCAAGATTCTCGGGTTCTCGAAGTTCCTCTTGAAGCTTTTGACGATGGGCCATTTGCTCTCGCATCTTTAGCTTGGATATCTTTATTTTGCTTCGACGAATCGAGTTGGATTGAGCGGATCTTGATTTTCTTCGCTTGAAATTCGTTTTCTTGAAAAATCGATATTTATATCGATGATGACTTGATGAGTGGCGGACGTCTTGAAATCTTCTTTGGTTTGGGCAAGGTCTTTTCCGAAGGCACTCATTGTCGTGAAAAGCAACTTTGAGACTACTTCTACCTTCGCCAAAGCAAAGCGGTATTCTCTTCGAAGCTTTTCTCTTGGCTTGACCTCTTGGTATTTGGGACGGAGGCGTCCGAAGACAGTGTTTGCCTGCGGATGATCAGTGTTAGTTTATCAGTTCAAAATTAATGGGCCGAGATGTAAATGGATAAGTTAAGCTTACTCTAGCTTGGTACTTCATTCCCTCGTTGATCAGGTCCATGATAGAGCTGTTGCTGAACCGGTGGTTGTCGGTATTACGGACGAAGGAGTTGTAGAGCTTAAATGGGAAATTCTCTTCTGATTTTGGTTTGGGCAAGGTCTTTCTGAAGGCACTCATTGTCGTGAAGAGCAACTTTGAGAATACTTCTATCTTTCGCCAAAACAATAGGGTATTCTCTCTTGGCTGCTTTCTCTTGACTTGACCTCTTGGTATTTGGGGACGGGCGTCCAAAGATGCGATGTTTACTGCGGATGATCGGTGTTAGTTTATCGATTCAAAATTAATGGGCCGAGATGTAAATGGATAAGTTAAGCTTACTCAGCTTGGTACTTCATTCCCTCGTTGATCAGTCCATGATAAATTTGTTCTTTGAACCGGTGGTTATCGGTATTACAGACGGAAGGTTGTCAGAGACTCAAATGGGAAAATTCTCTTGATTCGCCGGAGGGGGATTGCGGGGCTTGAACTGAAGTCCGAGGAGGTTGGTTGTCTTTTTTCGAGCAAATTTGGGTGATCGCTCCACTTGTTCTTGGGCTCTTCGTCGAAACAACGATTTCAACCGGTGGTTGGCGGAGGATCTGTTTACATAGAGGTACTTGTGGTTCTTGAGGCCGGAGAATTTGCTTGGGTTTTCCTCTTTTTGGCGGCGAAGGATTCGGTCCGTTCGTCGAGGGTATATCGAGGAGGCACTTTCGGTGTGAGTTTCATGTGGGGGTGTGTTTGGGTTTTCGCCCAACTTGCTTTCTTGGCGAGGTCGGCTTGTCCCTTCAGTAGGAGTTGATTCGGTGGCTTGAAGCTCTTGAGTTGGTACATCGGCAGAGGTTGGCGAAGATGTACTAGAAAGAAATCTGTCTAGATCCCTTTGGTCGATTGACGTTGGTTTGATCAGAGACATTGCAACAGATGAGGAACAATTGTTTACGATAACTACTGATGGAAATTGGGAGTTAAACAATAAAGTGGGTTCGAGACTTACAGTTATGGTCGTACAACCATGCTTGTTTACTCAGAAGTCCGAAGCTCCATTCCTTAATGTGAATCTTCTCTAGAAGGCTCGCCATTTCTCTCACTCGTTCCGTTGAAATATTTCCGAAGTTTGCAGAGATACGATCGGAAGTGGTCCAGTTAGGTATGGAGGAGACTTTGGGTCCTTTGACAAAAAACCATTCCTTATGCCATCCTTAGTTGCTCGAAGGAGTGTCCATTAGTGGTCGCTTCTTGAACCTGGCATTAGGTTTGGGAGATTGTTTGCTCAGCATCTTGAAGCCTCGTTCTCGAGATTTCTACATTTATGAAACGGGGTGAAGAAGAAGTCGACAACAGTGGGAATCCCTTGTTACGTGGCGTATGCGATAAATGCCAGGATGTGGATATAGGAGTTCGACACTAATCGGGTGAATCCCACGCCACTGAGCCCTAGTAGAATGATAATGAAGGCATGGAGAGGTAGCGAACTCCCTTTTCGAGAAGGGTCACCGCGACGGCGGTCCGACCTTGGTCATTGGTACATTCGTTAGGTGGGGGAGCTGGAGCCCTTACTATATGGGTGTCCTAATACGTAGCGGGTCCAGAAGGTTACCCAACTCAATCTCGATGACGATGGAAGGAGTGTTGGCATGGGGAAGTATTCTTCACTCTTGAAGAATTCGAAGGATTAGAATAGTTTTAGTGGTTGATTACATTTGTGAGTATCAACAGATTTGGGATTTGAACTTGGAGCCTCTTTTTTGCTAGAGCTCGGATTGGGAAGAACAGTGGTAATGGGGGTTATGCGAAGTGGGGAACTTTGATTAGTATTCTGAGAAGCCATTGTTAATTAGTTGCAGAGAGAAATTTGGAGAAGAAGAGGAGCAAGGAATATCCGAATTTCAAATTGAGTTGGTAAAACTGTCAGATTTGGGAGTAAGCAACTTTTATACTAGAGTTCTCTTCAACTTTTCATGAGGTTCAAGGGCGGCTCATTTAATGCCAGCAGTGATTGTGAATTTGAAGAGGTAGCGTGCGGTTTTGGCCTTCATTGTTAACCGGAGTGGGCTTCTCTATGGGCTTACGGTTTATTTGAATTGTTGTTTGAGATTTACCTATTGGGCCTCGGTAAGTTGTATCTTGGGCCTTTGTTGATCTCATTATAATTCCTTTTATTCTTGACCGATTCTACTTATACTCTTTCATTAAACCTCCTGTTTAATAAAAGACTGGGGGGCTGTTGGGCCATAATACTTTAGACATGTTGAGGTGGGTCTTGAAAGTATTAGGCGGTTTCATCGGGCCAAATTTCCATTGGGTGGATATTATCTTTATTTTGGGGCCTATGAAGTATTGAAATTTGTGACGGTGGGCCGAATTACTAGATGAGTATGGTTCCACTTGGGCTTTGACCGGTGTAGATTGGGGATAGAACTTTGACTGTCATCTCTGCATTTTACTTGATGAGGATTGGACAGGGCTTAGTCGGCTAAAAGTTGTGGGCCCGAAAAGTCAGTTGCATACATGACAAACCAGATTTTGGAGATATAAAGCAAGGATGACACACGGTAAAAGGTAACTAATTAATTATTGCTCTCAAGTCACTAGATATTTATTCCTCCATTGTTAACCTTGTGATCGTCTGTACTGACTCTCACGCCGAAGCTATCCCCCGACGGTCCAAGCCGTCAAGCTTTTGGTGTTGACTGTGTTTATTGTGCAGGATCAGAACGTCTTATGTGATTGAGACATAGCAGAAGATCTTGGCGTTATCAACCCCCTTTCCGAAATAGAAAGAAAGGTTACTCAAAACATAACAAAACTGATGAATTTAATAGCGAGGCTCAAAGCCACAAAAGAATAGTCTTAATATCTGATAAATACCATAAGTCAACCATAATAAATATCAAACTGCCTCAACCACAATGTAAAATAATTATTACAATTCCGAACAAACTAATGTATCACAACCTAAACATAATATTTCTAAACCATTTGGATAAAAGGAAGCTCTCGTCACACTTGCCCTTGATCCCCCTGATTACCTGTCGGAAGAAAAACACAGCATGAGCCAAATGCCCAGTACGGATATAGAATACAAATAATGAACCGAAATAGCTAACTCAATTAAATAAAATGAAATGAACTGAAACGAAACGAACAAAACTAACAAATGAAATAATAAAATTTGATTAAATGGTCGGGTGTTATTTCATAATGAGAGCTCGAGAATAAAATAGAATATACCTTGCCACACAAGCAAGTCAAATAATGCCACACATGCAAATCAAATAATGCCACACAGGCAAGTCACACACATTGGACCGCGAATCCAATGCATGTAAAATCGGAAGGTGTGTTTGGCACAAACATCACCAATTCGCAGAATAGAACTGAACAGAAATTAGAGTCGACCCATACGCCTCCCACAACAAAACACCAAATGGTCAACTCCTACCGAAGCACAAAACGGAGACGCCGTGGACTGATCACACCGTCACGGAAGGTGTCATGCCTCGGTGCCACCACATGTGGTTATAGCTCAGGTATACCCTACGGTATATTCTAACAAGGATACCATGTCACAACACATGCGACACAATATCAACACAAAGGGATTCTAATATGTACATGCTAAACTGAAATGAATCATCAACTCAAAGTCCCCAAAAATACTAACATGCACATTACTACAAATATCAAAATAAATTTAAACATGTCGTACTAGTATAAAGAGTACAAATATGAGTTCCAACTATGAACGCCAAACTAAACTATCACAATATATTGACAAGGAATAATTATGAGAGGCAATACTAAATTTCGAAACGAATAACGAAACGAACACATTAAAAACAAAAGAGTTTCGCTGAAAGAGTACGGAATCCGTACCTGGATTAAACAATGTAACACCCGAAATTTATATTCCAAAAATGATTCGTTTAGGCTCCCTCCGTTCGAACTAATTAAATAACATAATAAATTAAGTACAATTAGTGAATTATTATTATTATTATTATTATTATTATTATTATTATTATTATTATTATTATTATTATTTCACCCACGTAATGTACATTCACCATCACACATTTTAGATCTAAATTATATATGTATATATATATAGCTTATATTCTAAATCAATTACAACTTAGAAATATGTACCAAGCAAAGCAAACAAAATCAATTGAAGTCATCATATAATAACATATTTATTTTATTAACTAAAAAAATCCATTACCTTCATCTTATTTTAATTTTTACAGCATGCAATAATCATTTAAATTTATAGAAATCAATCCAACCTACTTATTTCTAAAATTCGTACCATTATATATAGTATGTATCCTACTTTCTTAAATAGGAGAATAAAACCCAATAGGCATTGTCATACCAAAAAAAGAGAAAACTAATAGAAAAGAAACGCACTTGTTTCTTTTGTTTCTTCCGTTGGTCAATCTGACAATCACTTTCTTTCTCCTTCTCTCGTTAAGCGGCTGCGCTTATTTTTTTTCTTTTCTTTAAGACGAATTATGGCTTGAGTATACAATATTGTTTGTGTTTTAGTTATTTATTATCAATATTTTATTAATTCTCCTAGTTCTAATAAGATTTATTATCCACATATAAATTAAACCCAAGTAATTTAAAAGCCCAATTTTATCAAATTAATTTACCCAACATTTATTAATACATTAGCCCACATAAATTAGATAACTAGTTTGACCCAAAATAAATGACAGTCCAATTAATATGTTTTCAAACAAAATAATTTTTATTATTTAATAATTTTTTTTCGGGTATTACATCAATGGTTGAGAAGTTGGTTGCTGTATAGTATCCGTGGCAACCGGTTGCCACGGATGGAAACCCATATATATATATCTATCTAATAAAATACAAAAGATTTTGAATTTCCCGTTCACTCAATAAATCATCTGAGTCGTTCAAAGTTTGAGATAAATCCCACTGTCCATACAGTGCCGGAGGCACGAGACCCGACTAGTATATATATATACAACAAGGATCAGGTCCGGGAGTCCAGACCTGATAAAAAACGGACCAATTATTATTATTTTTTTTAATATTTTATGGAACTGAAATTTTTTCATAATACAATGTTTTGTGCGTGATTTGGATATCTATACCAAAAATGTATATACGATGCATACATCTGTATACATGTTTTGTTATATGTATCCAAATCACGCCCAAAACACTATATTATGTAAAAATTCAAGTTCCATAATTTTTTTATTTTTTTTAGTTTTAAAAAAAAAAGCAAAAAAAAAAAAAAAAGTTCCGGATTTTGGTCCAGGAGTCCGGACCTGATCCGGCCTATATATATATATATATATATATATATATATATATATATTAGACCTGACAATTTAGCTAATGGGTCTGCCTATATTAACTAGAACCATTTGGATTGGTTAACTACTTTAAATTTGGATTGGTTAAAGTTTGAACCCATATTTTTCAAAAGAAAAATAGGCCAAAATCAGTAAACTAATTTTGTCCCATTTTTATTTTTTTCAATTCCTACTTAGATATCTTAGCTATCTAGGCCTACCAACTCTCACTTCATCTTCTCCTGCTGCTTCTTCCAGCTCCACCAAATTTTCATCAACTTGTACTGTTACTAATTATGAGAAATGAATTAATGTTCTGATTAATTTTTGTTGGGACGAGACATTAATTATAAAGTACTCCTTTCATCTTTAAATATATGATAAATTTTTATTTTCTGAAATTAATTGGGAATATTTATTTTAAATTTAAAATTGATCATGCCTTCGTAATGTTTTTTTTTTTTTTTTTTCAAAAATCAATTATAAACTATATAAAAAGTACTACTAATTATAATTTTTTTTTTCCAAAATTGAATGAATCACAATAAATTTGATTAAAAATCTCATATTGACTTAATTTTTTTAAAAAATTAAACTTGATCTTCTATTTTGAAGCGAAGAATACATGTATGTAGTGATGCTTTTGAAATAATTATGTCAAATCACAACAAAAATTAGAGATATATTTTGACATTTTTTGAGTCAATTAATGAAATCCTAAAATTTAAAATTGATATGAACAATTGTAAACTAACTATAAAATACTACTTTTTATCATCTTTATTGTTTCCAAAACTTGAGCGAAATTATATCGCTTTTAAAATTTATAAATTGATTTTAAAAAATCAAATTGTATCTCTAATTTTGGAATAAATACAATACTTATTTTGAAAAAAATATAAACTGGACTCTTTTTAAGAGTACAAGAATGCAAGTATAAAAATGCTTATACATAGTATTTGGTAATTAAAGAAAAGAAAAAAGAAAAGAAATTTTTATTTGGTATAATTTCAAAATGTATATTTAATTTTGTAACGGAGGTAGCATATTTATGTATGTTCAATTATTTTACTTACATCGATAGTTTCACCGATAAACGTAGATAGCCTGTATTAACGTGTAACAACATATCCACATATATACCATTGTCGTATTTAATTGGGCATCACGTTTTTCTGTCGTATTCTTTTTTCTTTTGGTGTACTAAAATTAGATTTTAGAGATAGTGTTATAGATTTTAGAGAGAGAAAGTGTAATCAGATTTTAAATAGAGAAAATATAATCAGATTTTAGAGAGAGAAAATGTTACAGATTTTAGAGAGATGAAGTTTAAAGAACATTAGATATCCCGTGTATAATTTTTTTTTTGAGAGAATCTAAAATTTAAGAGAAAATCTTAAAATTTAGAGAGAAAAATCTAATATTTTTTAGAGATGAAGAATGTATAAAAGATTAAAGATAGAAAGTGAAGTAATATAGAAATTAAATATCATAAATAATTTATTTAATTAGATCATAATAATAGTAAGCTTGAAATTTGAAATATGGGTTGACTTATATTTGACCCATAACTATATGATTCTAGCCTACACAATCCATATTTAAAATAGATAATGTAGTTTTAGTTCTTAAATGGAACCCTAAAAAAATTTTGTAAACCAAAACTAACTCATTACCATATTTTGCCAAACCTAGTATATATATAAGCACAAAAATAATCATTTTTGGTTCTTCAACCTTAATTTTTAGGTAAACATTCTTTTATAAATTTTCTGATCTAATCTATATTGAGTTTTCAGTTCTTACTTGTCCGATATGGGACTTGAGATTCTATATCGAGTCTTTAGTTCTTAGTTGTCCGATATGAGACTTTATATCTCAACAAACCCCCTATTAACGAAATTTGTTAGTGGAAAAAATTTGTGCTGAGATTTGAAAGAAATAGGCGAAGGGTTTGTTCGAGAACGACGGAAGTGGAAAGACACTTAGGGAGAGGGATTTATTCCTTTCTTTTTTGAATCACCACACTCCTTGTTAGTTAATAATAATCCTAGTGATTGGATTTATATGTTTATTCTAACAAGATAGATAGATTCAAATAAACTATTTTTCATCAAATGCCTATTTATTTATTGTATTTTCATGTTAATAGGGGGCTAGAAAACTATATGGAAAATTGAGGGCTCCTTCTCCTTCCCCTTCTTCAAACTCTGATTCATATTTTCCATAAAGAGATCTCTGGTCAAAGAGAACAAGATACCTTTTGTATCATATCTAAGAGATTCCTTGGTCCAGGCTGAATAAGTGTTGTAATTTTAAGCCGAACATTTGGATAATTTTGATTAGCTGACATGGAGCATGTGGGTCGTTAGTCTTAAACATTAATGAATGCTTGCTCTGACACCATACTAGATTATAAAATGAGTGCTAATCTTCATATAAAGATATCAAGTTTTTTAGCCCAAAACAAATTGGTAATGGTATGAGTTGGCCCTATTCATGCTAAATATAGTTCTCAAAATCACTATGGGAAACTAGTTTTTTTTCACTGTTCTGCGCATCTGCTCATGTTAAAGATCTTGAGGAACTTGATGGCATAACATCTGCTGCAGTCTCATGAACTGAACTTCGTTGCCTTCTCATTGCCTTCCTGCGCGCGAAACGAATGGGGGTTATGCGACGGAAAGGGCGTTCACCACTGGTCGAGTGTTCTTCGGGCATTGATAAACAAAAGAAGGTGATAGTCTGGTCTATCAATGGCCAATCAGGAAGAAAGATAGGCCCTGTAGTGAATCCCCTAGAGAAGGATAGTGGAATACAACAAAAACAATTTTTTTTTTGTTGGGTGGAGGGTTTGTCTAGAACAACATAATCAAGAGGAGGAGAGCGAACAAAATCCGCTGCTTCAGTCTCTTGTTCTGTCTAATATGGATATAATAGATAGCAATAACATGATCCTCTATATAGAAGATGAGAAGACACCTTACTACCCCCCTCCATTAGAAATATGTGCATCTAAAAGATCTTTCATACTGTGCCCAATACCGAAGTTAGTTCTATACATATGATCGGCAAAAAGGAAAAAAATGATAGCTAGATAATGATGACCACATTATCCTCTACACTCCCCTTCATGTGTATCCCGATAGGTTGAGGGTTGCTTGTGGACTCGATGAATATGAGATCCCACAATAGACAAATCCTTGATAGAAATGACACTGGCTTTTGAAGAGCTAGTAAACCACTGGTAACTTTTTGGAACTGAGAAGTAGCTACTAGTTCTTAAATGGTTGACCCTTAAGAAATAGATTGCAAATAGGGTAAGAATGAGAGATAAGAAGAGTGTTAGTTAGCCCAAAGCAATGTTCTAAAAGGCGCTAGGCGGGAGGCGGGAGGCGGGAGGCAGGCGGCCGAGGAGGGCCTAGCTCCTAGGGGGCCTAGGCGGGGCCTGGGCGGGGCTTAGGCGAGATTTTTTATTTTAAGGCAATTTTAATATTTTATCTTACATTTATCCAAACAAAACAATAATATAAAGCAAAACAATCTATAATAAAGATAATAAAGGCATTTGCTTAAAGTTCAAACATATTCATATTGCTAATGTCAAAGGTTAAACACAAACATGCAATTGTTCAAAGTTCAAACATATTTTTAACGTATTAGTTTTATTCATAAACAAGATTTCTATTAAATAATAAAATTTAAAATTTTAAGAATTTAATTCAATTTTAAAACTTAAGAAATTAAACATAAATTTAAGAATTATATTAAATTAAACTAAATATTACAAATGTATCATCATTTATATAATTTGAAGTTGGTACAAGTTCAAAAAATTATAACTATAATAAAATTATCTATTTTGACTTGATATTGTTCATTCCTTGTTGTGATTTGATATACTACAACCTGTATTATGAATATGGTAAATCATTAGAAAAATAAATATACCAAGATCTGGTTTGGGTAGTTATTAAAATTAAAAAAAACTCTCCGCCTAGGCCCCGTCTAATTTCGTGGAGGGATTTTTTTGCCGCCTTGAGCCTAGGTGAGGCGTCAGGGGGGGCTAGCACCTAGGCAGGGCGCCAAGGGGGGGCCTAGGCGGGGATTTTTAGAACACTGGCCCAAAGATAGACTTGCTATGGGTGTGCATGGTCTGGATTCAAAATTATTTGACCCGAGTGGTTACGTATGGTATCAAAGCTCTGGAGGTGCATGGTTTTTGCGTCTAAATATTTCCGGCTGCATGTTGTTCTTTATATTGATATGATAGTGCAAATGCACTTTAGTTTTTCCCTTCTCTGCATGCCAGTTGCATTAGAGGGGGTGTATCAACATTATATACATGATCGAGTCTTCACTCTAATACCTTAAGTTTTGGATGAGTTGGTTTCTTAACAATCATGTCTAATAAATTACTCTTATTCAGGTGAACCACTTATATTTATTGAAGTTGCACTTATGAAGAATGTGGCTCAGACAATACAGGTTAGAACATTCTGTACTACCTTCTTAACTGTCCCTAATAACTTATGAGTAGCTATCTATTTCAAGAAGTTTTGTGGGATGATCCTCCAATATCTGAATGTGAAGTAACTTCTGCATTATTTTACTCTATTTCATCAACCCAGGTATCAAGCTGTTTTATCATACTAGTGAAGAATAAACTGTACTGTAATTCAGTTAGAAATGAGGCAAAGTAAAATGTTTGTCGTTTATATAATTCAAAATCTGATATTGAGTTCGTCTTGCAATATCAGACAAGCTGAAATTTCGTTTCAATCTCATTAAATTAATTAATCTTGCCAATGTAGAATTTGTATCATATATCTGTGGTAACCTTCTTTCCAGTTTAGATTTTTCTGGCAAAGAAGCTTTACTTCAACAACTTTTTATAAAAATAGATATTATTTCTGTAATAAAATGGTGTTAAAAATAGATGTTTTCAACATTTTAATATTTTGGGAGGAGGTATCTAACAGTATCTGGTGAATAAATGTGATTAGCGTTTAGTTGTTTACAAAGTCTTCCTGGAGTTATAGAAACTCGCAGTGTAGTTTACTTCTTCTTTTTTTTTTTGGGATAAGTTTACAGAGTATTTTACTTAAGTTACTGAATTAAAGGAGAGACTATATTTTTTCCATTTTCAGAGCCAAAGGTTTTTTAGCGTTATAAACTTTTGAATTTAGAACACCTCAGTTTATTTAGTTTATGGAATGGATTTCTGTTCTCGAAAATTCAAATTAGCTTTCTTTGAGTTTAATTTTCATTTCAAGATCCACTCATATTTTGATCTTAGTGTTTCTACTGGCAAGCATAAACAACATTTGTTTTTGAAAAAATATACAGTAGTATTCCTCCATGCAAGTAATCTGGCTTAATTGTGGAAATTGGCAGCCTGGTTTGGCAGGAATCAACTTAGGGAAGTTCCTCATCAAACGTGTAATTGATCTGGTGAAGAAAGACATGCCTCATATTTCTGTAAGCTTTTTTATGCTCATTAACTCCCAACTATAATTTTGAAGAACTGCACCTATTTTTCATCAAGTCTTCATTATAAAATGTAAACTGTTAATTGATTGATTGTTCTAAATACTTTCTCTATGATGCAATCCCTAGTATATGAAGGGAATTTAGATCCGAAATAGAAAGAGAGGTTACTCAAAACACAACAAAACTGATGAATATAAAACAAGTCTCTAAACCACAAAAGAATGATTTCATAATGATTAAATGTCATGAGACAAACCATAATAAATGTCACATTGGCTCAAACCACAATCTGAATTCAACCATAATAAATGTCACATTGGCTCAAACCACAATCTGAAATAACTATTACAACTCTAAATAAATCAATGTATCATAGCATGTGTTACTCGGACTCACCTTTTTTGGCGGAGTACCCGTGTCGACACGACACACATGGGTACGGGTGCGGGATTCGTACAGGATTCGACCACATAAATCCGGATACGATTGTTTGGGAAGAAAAGACGCGAGAGGAGGAAGAAGAAGAACCGTGAGGAAGAGAGGAGTGAGAGAGAAGAAGAAGAGCCGTGAGGAAGAAGAGAGGAGCGAGAGAGTGAGATCTCTGATTTAAAATTTTTATGGAAAATTACAATTAGGTACTTCACAGTTTTAAAAAAAAATTAATTTAGTCCCCCAAATTTTTTGAAAGTTCAAAATAACCCCTGGAAAACTACATATCAGTCCCTGTAGTTTTGTTTTGTTTTCATTTCTGTCCCTGTTTCTTTATATTTTTGCACTTCAGTCCCTAGAGCAAAAAAACTTGGTGATATAATTTGAAACATTATTGTTAAAAAATCATAACATACCGAATCTCCACACCCGGGTCCAAATTCGGATCCATATCCACGTATCCTTTATTTTTTGACTTCACATGTCCGACGCCCATAGTTGTCACGGCGCCACGGCGAGTCATGGCGATGGCCATTGCTGGACGCTTAAAGCGACAAAGGCGACCGCCATAAGCGTCCGTCTGGCGACAAGTCGTTCTGATGTACAATTTATATATTATTTATTTTACATAACAACTATATTAGCAATAAAATTTCATATATATTAAAACTCAAAACATAACACTATGGAATAACATTAAATATATTTTTAAATCCCATTGATAGTGTTATAATATATATATATATATAGTGTATTATTAAATTAATAATTAAGTGTATATAGTATTTATTTTCAAATTATTTCATGCAACTATACTACATATTAAATATATTTATTTTTTAAAATTAAAATATACATATTTAATTAAATACTACTCCCTCCGTTCCATAGTTATAGGCTGATTTTTTTTGGCACATAGTTTAAGAAAATCACTTAAGTGACAATTTTAACAAAAATTTTCCACATATACCCCTTAATATGAAATTAATGAATAAATTAATCACTCCTTACTTATCACATTGAAACTCTCAACTTAATTGATCATTTTAATCTACATAAACTTTCAACCAATCACAAAACGTTTGTTATTCCAAATTCATTTATTGAGCCTAAAAGTTGAATTCTTTTATTGAGAATACAACAATATTAAATGTGATGATAACAATAATGACATTGAATGTTGTTTCTTCAAAAAAAAAGTAATGGTTGAATATTTATTATAAGGGCATAAAAGTAAAATAATGAACCACTAAATTTTATAAATAGTAAGTAGCATATATATTGGGACATCCCAAAATAGAAAATCGACTTTTATAACTATGGGACTGAGGAGGGTATATTTATTTAAAATATTATATATAGTTAATAGTTAAGTGTATATAATATTTATCTGATAACAATATCATAGTTATTTTTTATGTATTTATTTCATTATCATTAAAATTATTTTTAGTATTTATTTTATTTTTATTATTTTTGTTTATTTAAATATATGTATATAATATTATTTTATTTTATCTTATTTTTTATGGTATCATAATTATTTAATTAATAACTATAGAAATTTATATAAATTTAATTATTTTAAACATATTATTTGTTGTTTATTTAAATATATATTAATTTCTATAGAAGTTGAGCAGACGAGCGACGAGCGAGAAGAAGGTCGAGCGACGAGCGAGGGTTCGCGATGAGGTTGGAGCAGTCGGAGAAGAAGTTCGCGATGAGGTCGCGAGGTCGGAGCAGTCGGAGAAGAAGGTCGCGAGGGTTCGCGATGAGGTTGCGAGGTCGGAGCAGTCGCGCGATGAGGTCGGAGCTGTCGAAGGTCGCCTTAGTGACTATGTCCCAAGTCGAGCCTCGCCTTGCAGATTTTCCAACGCCTGGACGCCTTAGCGTAGTCAAGGCGTCGCCTAGCGCCTAGGCGACGCCTTGACAACTATGCCGACACCTAGATTCGTACCCGCATCCGACACCCGCACACGAGTCCGAATAACACAGATCATAGCCTAACAAAATATATATAAACCATTAGATAGAAGGGAGCTCTCATCACACTTTCCGTTGATCCCCTGATTACCAGCCGGAAGAAAAACACGGTATGAGCCAAATGCCCAGTACGGATATAGAGTACAAAATAAAGAACTGAGATAACTAACTCAATTAAATGAACTGAAATGAACCGAAACGGACAAAACTAACACAACGAATTAATAGGCTGAATCAAATGGTTGGGTGTTATTTCATACCGAGCTCAGAACAAAACAGAAATATATCTTGCCACACAGACAAGTCACCCACATTGGACCGCGAATCCAATGCATATAAAATCGGAAGGCGTGTTTGGCACAAACATCACCAATACGTAGAACAGAACAGTACAGAAAACTAGAGTCGACCCATACGCCTCCCACAACAAAACACCAAATGGCCAACTCCCATTGGAGTACAAAACAGAAACGTCGTGGACTGATCACACCACCACGGAAGGTGTCATGCCTCGGTGTCAAGTGGACATGTCTGTGGTACCCCCACAGGTGGTTATAACTCAGGTATACCCGACGGTATATTCTAACAAATATATAATCTCACAACACATGCGACAAAATATCAACACAAAGGGGTTCTAAAATGTACATGTTAAACTGAAACAAATCATCAACACAAGTCTCCAAAAATATACTAACATGTACATTACTACAATATCAAAATAAATTTATAGACATGATACACTAGTTCAAAGAGTACAAATAGGAGTTCTAATATAAACGTCAAAACAAAACTATCACAATGAATTTGACAAGAAATAATCAAGAACAATAACCAATCTCAAAACGAAGAACAAAACGAACGAATCAATTGTAACAAGAGTATCGCTGAAAGAGTACGGAATTCGTACCTGAAGTAAGTAATGTAATACCCAAAATTTATATTCCAATTATGACTTGTTTAAACTCCCTCCGTTCGAACTAATTAAAAGAATAAATTAATTAACTACAAATTTAATAAAGTTATAACAATACATTTAATAGTCATTAACTTTTAGAATTATGTTAATTATCAATATTTTCACATCTTATAGTTACTACTATCATGTTTCAATTAGCCAATTATATTGCCTTATTATTATATTTTATTATCTTTATATTAATCATGCAGGTCACTTTTTATTGGACAAGAGCATTCATCCAATTAAATTTTGTTAACTAAATTATTACATAACATGCATATATATAATAGCCATAAAAAAAAACAGGATAGCCTTTTTCAAATTCAAATTCTTGGTTCCAGGCCATGTATAATCCATATATATAATAATTTTCGTTCCTTTCGTTCCAAACAGAATGCTTACTCAATTCATATGGACATAAGCAATAAATATAATGTATCCTCATGATATCTATACATATACACATATAATATTATTAATAATATGGAACCAGATTCCTAATTTCATGTTCATTCCTTATGTATATATAATCAATCAATGTTTACTATGCTTGTACCGGTGGCTGCTATATATATGTATATATACAATCAATCAAAATTCCACCGCCACTCTTTATCCTGTTTAACTTTGGTTATGTAGTTATTATCATTCTTCGAATGAAAATACAAAACAAAAGAGATTCACATTTATTATCAAACCTATCAAATTCTCTTCTCCTCTCTATGATAGTTGAGTCTCTTCGCCGCCTCTGCTATCCGTTCTTTTCTTTTAGCGTGTGATGTAATGCTCTAGTAGTTTAGGTTTTATTTACTAACAGGTTTTATTAATTCTCATAATTATAAAAGGATTTAATATTACCCACAAATATAAATTAAACCCAATTAATTTTAAAATCCCAAATTAATATAATCATTTACTTATTATAGTCCACATAAATTAAATACAATGTTTTACCCAAACATAAGAAAGCCCAATTAAAATATTTAAAAAAATATGAAATTAAATGTCATTTATTTATTTATTTATATTTTTTTTCCGGTACTACAAGATTAGGCTTACTTATTTCCCAAAAGAGATCCTTAAGTTGCTGAAGTGCACTAATTTACTGTTGCCAAGTAAGATTAACACAACTTTGACAGCTCCAGGGTAAACTGTAAAAATTTTCATTAGATAACTAGAATTGACCTTATCAAAAAATATGGTAAAGGACAAGCCGTCGGAAATTGTTTTGTGGTTGAAAGATTTTAAAGCATTGGTCATCTTTACCACATTAATTATATAATTTTCTTAAATCTTGCTCTTTCCATGATTCTTTTTGACATTGATTACTTGTCTCAACAGACATTTGCAACACTTAGCCCTATACCTGGGTATATGCAATGGCTCCTATCAAAGTTGGCATCAGCAGAGAGATCTGGTTCTGCCTTTCAGGAGAACATGCTTGAACCAGAAGAAGAAAGAGCACTTATAGACTCATCTAAGTAAGTTTCGTATATATGGTATTTTACTATTTAGTACATTCAGGAGCCCTTATGAAAAAATAAGAAGAGATCCAATTTACCCATCGAAGTTGCATAGTATGCATACTTTTCATTCCATCTATAAAAATAAAAAAATTGAATATTTTCCATTGTATGGGCGGGGGCAAGAAAATTTGAAAAAAGTTTAGTCATTTTATATAGTAACGAAATTACCAAAAGTATTTGATTTTTTCATCAGTAAAAGTTAAAAGAAGATGGAAATATGTAATGACAAATTCTGTTAAATCCTTGGGAACATTTCGTGTAGCATACGTGTGTATTTGATACATAATAATTTCAAGTGGAATGGATTATGGTGTCAGGGTTATTTAAACTTCTAATAGAGAAACAGAAACTGCCTTTTCTCGAAGTCTTGCTGCGTCAACAAGGAGCCTGATGATCCACCCATGCTTCTTTCAAATACCTCCTGATAAATAATGGGAAGTGATATTTCTGCAGGGCAAAGTGATATTTCTGCAGTGGTCCCCATATATTACCTCTTTGTGTCTAATTTACTCTTCTGAATCAAAATACCCACTTGCCGTCTCTCTACAACCTGCAAATCTTCACCCCCACCTCCCACTCATAAACGCTGGCCGTCCCAAGAGTGATTGGCTTTCTTGAGTTCATCAGTTCCAACTTCGACAACGATGATATTTTTATGGGGCATCCTTATCATCCTCTTCTCGCTCTTTCCACTGCCTCCTACTACCACCTTCACTCTTGTCCACCCTCCTCTGGCCACGGCAGACAATCTAACTTGCCACACGTTATGCCTCAACTCACCATTTAATTGGATTTACGTTTATGCTGGTGAAAATTATGTGCCGCTCTTGTTGAGTATTAGGTTGGATTGGTGGGTTAACAACCCTAATGCTTTCTAATTGTGGAGATGGTGCAGATGTTGGTTTAGGTGACATAAATGGATCATCTTATTTGGTGATTTTTTACTCTATTTCTGCTCTATAATCATTGTATTTGGAGTAGCCTCTTCGTTTAGTTTGATCTTTAATTACAGCCGACTAGATGGAAGATGCGATGCAATGGGTTCAATTTTATCAAAGAAGAAGCTCCTCTGTGGTTACACCTGTTCGCCTTTAAATTAAAATCAAATTAACTACTACTATCAAAAAGTGAGAAAAATAATTAAGATATTTAGTGATGAATTTGGGTGTGGTTTGTTTGAGATAGGGCAAAAATGGTGAATGGTAGAGTAAGAAAATGAGTTGCAAGAGGATGAAGTGATAGAGCAACTGGGTACCGTATCAAATGGAGGGCAAATTAGGCACAAAATGAATTAGTTTAATTAGGAGATGGGACCCACTTCAAAAATAACAAATTACCTTGCGGAAATATCAATTCCCTAAATAATATGTTCTTGCAGATACTAACACCAGTAAAAACCATTTGTTTTTATTATCAGTTCTGTGTCTATTGTATCCTCTTTGAACACTCGACATGAAAAGATGCCATCTTTAGCAATCAGCATGTTATACTCCTTCAAAAGCACTGCACTCACTTTAGGTCCAACTATACATTATTTACCACCTCTTTCAGATTTGAAATACAATATGATGTTATTGTTATATTCAAAAGGCTTTGTGTGAAAGACATAAGCTTATAAGGAAGTTGGAAAACTCTCTTGAATCAGTTCGCCTCTTCCCCTGGAGTCTAAATAATAAACCAATTGTCTCCATCCTATGTTGACATCCTTACCCTATTATATTCTGGAATATTTCATACGAATTTTAATATACATGCAGAAACTTAATCCACCCTCGAGCCCACCCCCTAGAAAAATGTTTTCTTCGAAGAAGTTTCAGTGGAGATTCTCACATTACTCACGCTTGCTTGAAAGCCTACCTGCGTTAAATTCTAATTTGTATGTTACTGTGAGAATGAAAATGTGTCAGAAAAGGTTTTGACAATTGAGCTTACTTTCATGGGTGAACTTCAGCTTTTCTTTATGGTTTTATTGTCCTCTTGTTTTTATGATCAGTTATTGATCTATTACATGGTCTGAAAATATATTTGGCATATAAGCATATTCTGTCGTCAGTTATTGTTCATAAACTATATGCTTGTATTTTGAAAAAATGTGGAAGGTTTTTTCCCCCTCAAAATCCCTTGTTACTAAATGCAACTTATTTATTTCATGTGTGATAATATGTCCTCTTGCAGTGAATTTGCGACTGGAAAAGATGGCATGGAAGTGATGTCGAGTTTGTTGACATCTACCAACCATGAGTGGACTAGTTCTGATAGATTGATTTCTGTATTAGAAAAACCTTTACTACGACTTTGCGCAAGGTATATTACACTTTATACAGTAGAAGGAATATCCTATAATTCGTTACTTAAGATGTCTATGATTATATTGGTTGGCAGTTCTTATGGTTGGAACTTGGAAGTAAAACATTTGTATGAAACCATAATCATTGTACTCCAACAGACGATTGTTTACCCACTGTGAAGGTAATCATTTTATCTGTTTTTAAATCATTTGAAACCAACTGATAGATTCTTAGTTGCCATTGTCCATATGCCCACTCCAGTGTTGATAATTCAAATGTAGCTGGAGACATCTCATTGTGACAATGGAATTGTAAAATGTTGTTTCTTTGACTCAGGTACCTTCTGCAAGAGAAGAAGCGGGGGAAGGCTCTTGATTCTGTTGCAAACTTCCACTTACAGAATGGAGCGGTATGTCAGGAAAAATGTTTGTATTATAGCTCTTGCTCATAACATAATACTTGATTCTGATAGTAACTGGAAATAACTATCTAGAATCATACTTTCTCGTTTAGAAATATTTTTTTTGGTGACAATAAATAGATTAAGCAAATAAACAGATAGACTTTAGCATCTGAGCCTTAGTAGCAAGATCATGTGCTTGCTTAATAAAACCTAACAGGGGACTTGGATAGCAGTTAAAAATGATTGTTGAAGGTACTTCTGAGATATATTACTTGAGTTTGCTTTTGGTGTTAGGTAAGTCCAAATATCAGCCCCTGAACATTACCTTGTCAATCGTGCTTTGTGTGGAAAATATGTAGCAAGATAAGAATACTTTGTGGTGGAAGGGAAAAAAGATAAATCAGGAATAATTGCATTTTGACTGGTCTTGATAGCAATACGAGTTGCTGATCAAGTGATCATGGAGATTGCATTACACAAAGAAGATCCAGGCTATCTTACCGGTAGTCAGCGGCTTGGAGCCAATGAGAATGTTTGACTTGGCAGGAAAGGTGTGAAA
This sequence comes from Panax quinquefolius, assembly GCA_020205615.1. Taxonomy (NCBI): domain Eukaryota; kingdom Viridiplantae; phylum Streptophyta; class Magnoliopsida; order Apiales; family Araliaceae; genus Panax; species Panax quinquefolius. The sequence goes on along the minus strand of CM035167.1, from coordinate 54,733,905 downwards.
AGAATTTCTGTAATGACAGGTTCATCAAATTTTGCAGCAGTATTGAGTGAATTTAGGTCTAGGAAACTGATATTTCCACGTGTTTTTGATATTTCTACATAATCCTTTGTCTGAGAAGAAAGTGGGTCTCACCTTCATGTGAGTGGAAACCATGTGGAAATATTTCTCCCAACCTAATGCTTAAAGAGGTTTACCTTAGATCTAGATTTATTAACCTAACTTTAGATTTGATTTTAAGGATGAAACTGAACTGTTTCTAGATGGATCTGAAAATTTAAGTTACCGTGAAGAAGAATTCTAGTTTCACATATCCCAAATTTCCAATAAAGTAGCTCTTCCACCTCTTGTATGTCCTTTATTTCTCCAATAAGTTTAAAGACTTCAACAGCTATACTTGGGTGCAAGTGTACGTGAAGCCAATTCCCTCAAATTCCATGTATCCAAGTACATTCTATGAGTTTATCTGTGTTGACAAATTACAAATCTCTTTTTCTCTATCATATTTGTTGGTGTATAAGGAACTTAGATATAATTTTAGAAGTTAAAAAAGTGTATAAAAACAAACGATGACAATCCTTCCAAGAGAGGAAGAAATCATATGCCTATTTACCCACATGGAACCTTGTGTATGTTTTTTTCTCTTTTGGTTGGGTGGTGGGGGATGAAAATGAAAAATGGCCTTTTATGAACTACTGTGATGCTCCTTGCTGTGACAAAGATTATGTCCTCTTGAGAGGAACATATATGGTCTGTCATAAGTAACATATTATACAGTGAGCCAAGGGCCAGGCATAACATATTTCTTAACTTGTAGTCTTGTATAACAGTCTTTATCACACATAATTTGAAGCCCAAAATAAATTACTTTGTGGCCTTCCAAGTGGCTCAAAGCTCATCCTTAGCCCGGGAAATGGAAGAAAAGGTCACCTAATGTTTTTGATTGTTCACATGTAAGATTTGACTGAATGTTGAGGTCTTCATTAATCTCCCGCGCTTTAACATCTATTTTATATATACATTTTTGTGAGCAACAGATCATTCTAAATCCTCGTCTAACCGTCTTTTGTGGCTTTTGTCCTTCTGAGGAAGTTTAGCTTTTGCAAAGAAGAGGGGGAAGGCAACCTGTTGCACTATGCAAATGGAGTAGAATGCTTGCATGCTTCATCTATGTGTATCTTGTATCTTGAATTGAAATTTAAGAATTTAAAATCCATGTTTTACTTAAACTAAGTGCTGATCACCAGTTGCATTTCTTTCTTTCTTTCTTTCTTTTTTTTGTTGGGGTGAGTTAATAAATTAAAAAGAACTAGAATAGAATAATTTGTTATTTTGGTCATTCTATGGAAAAAGGAATAGCTGATAAATTTTGTTCTTGTGCATATATTGATGTTAAATAGAACTGATATGAAAAAGATGTAGATGCATCATTCACTTCATACAACTACTTCATGAGTATTTACAATTTGATGTGCTCCTTGTGTAATTTTGTCTTAAATTCATGTCTAATGAGTATTTAGTTTTGTGGCTGAACAAGAGTAAACTGGATGAAGTTGCTCTTCTTAGAGATTCTATTTGGGATATAAGAGCAATGTTAATTCATTCCTAATTATTTAGTAAAATGCATTTTACCACCTATGATTTACCCATTTCCATTTCACTGCTGTGGTCCTAATTCCTGTGCTTTTGAGCCAAATGATTCAGCCAATCAATTTATGACACATACTGAGTTGATTGGTTATGTCACTTGAATCAAAATCATATGTAGGCTATCTGTAGCTTTTAGGACTACAGGTGGTAAGTGAGATTTTGGTAAACAACTGGTGCTAAATTTTGATTTATTAATACTTTGTAACTATATTACAGTTCATCAGTATAAAACTGCATTGAATTTTTTAGTCCAAGTGGAATTATTTGCATTTTCTGGTTAAATTCATGATAGAGCCACCAACTAATCAGTAACCCAAAATTTTCATATTATTCTTAACAGATGGTTGGGAGACTGAATTGGATGGCAGATCGATCAGAAAAGGGCCTTGATCAGAGTGGTGGGATTATGGTCAATTACATCTATAGGTAAAGCATTTCTCCAAAACAATCTATTTCTGTTTCAGTTATATCCTTGGGTTGTTTCTTTGAAAAGGAAAACGATATTACATGGCAACATATAGCCCTTCAAATGTATTAGATCCACGAATTGACACATTGATTTTTAGCCAAAGGATGATTTTAACTGCATTCCATGAATTTAACCTACTAGATCTGTTTTTTTATTAATCTTCCTTATGGATGAGTATTAGATTAGTAGGTTTATCTGTCTATCATATTTTGAAGTCTAATGGTTGCTTTGTAGAATATAGATCATTGTTTTCTTTATTAATTTTTTTATTTATAAATTTTAAACTTACAGTGGATTCTATGAGCTTTTGGGAGAATGAATTGTTTTTTATTTATTGTAGGCTGGAGAATATTGAAGAAAACGCTCACTCATATTTTAGCACAGGGCATATCCAGGCTTCCCCTGATGTCTGCCGCTACCTTGAGGTAAGTTGTTTATTATCATCAACAAAACTGTGTTTACATCTGCTGGCATGTGGATTTCTTCTTTACTTCAAAGACTCCCCTTGCGCATATGCGTACTTCTTGTTTCCTTCACTTTGTCGATTGTTAATGAGTTGGCTTTCGTTTGCAGGAAGGGGAAAAGAGTGAGAAATCATTAGATTAAGAAGTTCGTAAGGGAGAAGCGAGCTATATGTACCTATCAAAATAAAAAGGGTGCAGCAAACTATATGTAGTTTTGCCTCATTATAAAGGTAAGATTTGTATAAATGAAGGATATAATATAGGCGTATGTAAATTTTATGTTTTTTCGTATCAGATTAGTTAATATATGTTGGTATATGGTAATAAATATTTTCTGGAAATCATACATCATTGATGTTGTCTTGAACAATTCTATTTTATGATTAAATATTACACCTGTGAAAGATCTGCCAAGTTTCTTTCTAATGGTTTGTAAACTTCACTTTTATGAACATATAAGCAAAATAAAGACTACGAAAAAATATTGGTTTTTCACATGCAATATTTACATAATCAGTTTCTGTGATTTGCTTCAACATGTGTGGTTTTTCATCTTCATGTGTGGATTGTCCCTTTTATCAGTTATTTTCTGGGGACGGAAAGAACACTCTGCTGCAGTCCTTGCATACGAGCATATAAGTTACTTTTCATGGCGCATTTTGCACAGAAAATAATGCAACTTATTTGTTGAAAGACTGATACTCATATTCATGGCCACCAAGGCAAATAAAAATTGATATTCATATTCATAGCCATAAATTAAGGCATTTGAGCAGTATGCACTCCAACATGAATCCTTTAGATTTCTATCCATCTCTATAAAAGATTATAGTACATTGCAATGGTATATTCACACATAATAATTACTTCTCGCTTTCTTGACTAGTTTCCAAGACATAATCCCTCATGAGTCTTGTGTTAGATTCATCGACTATCTGCAAAGATAAGCAGTTCAGAGTTGCATACAATCAAAATGATGAGACAACCAGCAGCAGGCAGAGGGTAGACAATGTGCATGTTTGTCGCATAATTTTTGGAAGTTTAAATGTACTTGAAAATCTTGTTAGTCTAAAAGTAAGTTATTTGACTTTTAATCACAACTTATTTGACTTACAAACACAACTTATTTAACTTGCAAATACTATAAAGTATGTTTGGTTACACCTCTTGGATTGTTTAAAGCATTTGAAAGTTTAAACGCACTTGAAAATCTTGTTTGTCTAGTAATAGTTAATTTCAAATGTAGCTTATTTAACTTACAAATGTTGTATTTAGGATTTAAATGCAACACACAGTGCGTTTGGAGGTCCAAATGCTGCAAACCATGCAGTTTACTGTAGCCGAACAAACCCTACAATGGTGTGATGCATTTGGAGTTCTAAACACCACATAATGAGTAGTAAATATATATAACTTTTTACCTTAGAAGCCAACCGCTTCAAGTTGTCCCATTCAAAGTCATTTTTACAGTATGCTGATCGAACCTGAATGAGGATGTGTATTATTTAGCTCAAGGATATAATAAGCTCTAGCCTCTAGAAGATTAGCAAAATGGAACAAAGTATCCAAATTAGAAGAAAGAATACACTGACCTCTAGTATGCGCATAGCTGCAAGGAGAAGCCATTAAGTAATTCCCACAGATACAACTCACAGAAAAAATTCTCAGTCAGAACTCAGTCCTTAAAAATTGAACATATTACTCAAGTATTTATAAGGAACTATAAAAAATTTGTCATGGGATTTTATTTGAAGAAAGTAGGAAGACTTTGTTACATTATCATCATGTTTGGTTAAAAAGTAACGATTAACATGTATTCTCCTAATTTTCTTCATTTTGCACTTTTAGATTTTAAAATTTGACAAAATTTGACATTTTGTATCCTATATTTTCAGCGCCTTGACAAAAGCACTCTGAAAAGAAAATCATCAAACATCAAAGAGGCTAACGAAGTTAGCCATCAAATAAAGGAAAAAAGAGTAGAATTTAGGAGTATTGCTTTTGTGAGGGCAAAAGAGTAAAAAAGGAAAAAAAAAGAAAGAATGAAAGAAAAATAAAGTGTCAAGCTTGACACAAAATCACCAATTTATAATATATGGATACTAAAAGCTTCAATACCTCGTCAACATAATCATTTTTCATTCTTTTCCGGTAAGTCTCATCAAGAAGATCCGAGTGAACTTTTTTCTTTTCTTTTATTTTTATTTTTATTTTTATTTTTATATATTTCTAAAAAGAGTAGAATTTAGGAGTATTGCTTTTGTTTTGTTTTCTTTCTGTTCCAATTCCTCACAATAATTATGGGAGCTGTATGTATGCGTACCTAAACTTTTATGCCTTGGAGATTCTCGCATCAACGTGGCGCAAAACTCATCCCCATCGTTTAAAGAATTTCTTTCCAAAAATTCCATCAACTCCACATGTGCCTCAGGGTTATAGCTCTGCTCTGTCAAATAACTGTAATCAGATTGATTACCCAAACATACTTTTTAATTCAAGTATATACATAATATATTACTTAATCTAATCCCATATTCCCATGTATTGATAGGTTTTGCCATTGTTATTCAACACAAAGTGGTCACAATACATAATATCTTACAAACCCAATATGAATCTTATGCAACTGCCAAAGTGCATGTGAACTCTCAGTTGAGGCTTTTGAGTTATATATATATATATATATATATATATATATATATATATATATATATAATTTATTCTATAACCGTTGACTTGGTCATATTCTAGCCTTATGTTTTGATGATGAAATGTTCAAGTACTAAATTGTTTTATAATGTTTCAGGTATTTGTTGATAAAAGAATGTTGGTGGAATCTTCAAGTGAAGGAAGAAAGTTTTCTTTTTCTAGGAAAACAAATGTAAGATCAATTGCATAATAATTGATTTTTCATTTAAAGGCTCTAGGACATTTTATTGCATTATATTTTGTTAAATGTCTTAAATGAAAAATGTTTTAAAAATATTTAGGAAAAGTTTTTTTTATATTTTAAATGTATATTACTTGATATATGTTTTGCATGAAGCTTATTGATATATCTTGGACACTTTAGTTACTGGTACACGTGGATATACATGATTTTCAATAACAGTAGCTAAACGGTTTATGAGTTGTTGCATGAGTGGTTTCCTTAGTAATCATTCTACCTACATACTAGTTACACGTGGAGATGAGTAACAAGCTTTATCTTGGTGATTTGATATCCACATTTTTCAAGGAAAATCTATTATGATTATCTTGGACTTCTAAAGGTTTTATGTCTTGGAAAGATAATTGACTATTGAGTATTCCATTTTTATACGTCATATACTTAATGTCTGGAGAGAGAAAGTATGTTGTTTAAGTGGTTACCTTTTTGTATTGTCTTTTGGTTTTTATTCAAACGTACAGGGATTTGTTTTTGGATAAAACCAGATTTTGTGGACTCATATAATGTTTATTCTCTTGGTTAATATTATCCCTTAGAATAAATTAGAACTTATCTTTTGTTAAACGGTAATATTATGTGGGCTATATAAATGATGTTTCTCTTTTTGAAAATACATAACTCACGAAATTAATACTTGCACTTACTATTGTTATTATCGAGTAATCTGATTTTGTCAAGTGCAAACTTTTGAGAAGTTAAACAATTAATTTTCTGGTATTATTTGAGCTGGTATTCGGTAAGAAATTAATTGTTTATGTTGTGCTACTTGATCATTGCATATAGTTGAGCCTTTAATTGTTAAATTGATTATTCTTGCATTGATCATAGACCTCTATATTGTATTGATTTTTCTATTGTTAGACTAACTGTAGTCTAAAGGTTTTAATTCTAGTTGATTAGAAACAGGTTCAAGGAAGCAAAGGTGCTTGAAGGGTGCATATGTATACAAGGAGCAAGAGAGCTCAAGGGAAATTAATTGTTAATTAATTTTTGTTAAAATCTGTTTTGTAATCTGTATTTATTTATAAAGAAATAAATAAAGTGAGTCTCCAATACTAGTTGGTATTGGACGTGGATTATGCTATTATTAAAGAGGGTAATAGCTGAACCACGTAAAAATTCTTGGTGTTAATTTTATTATTTGCTTTACTTTAAAATCACATAAGTTAATTAATTATCTTAATTTGACTACTTGCATTATATTTAGATAATTCTTTAACATCAATTATTTTATTCAAAAGGCTATATTAATTCAGTAAACTGATTTCAATCATTTTAGTAGCTTGAAATTAACAGTTTTTAAAAGTTGGCCATAGATTGCTCTTACACTTATTCAACCCTCCTTCTAAGTTTGCCTAGTTAAATTTCAATAACATAGTTCACAGCACTATTTCAGCAAACAACTTTTAACCGTTAATCTAGAGATCCAATGGTCTAAAGAGGAATTGACAGTTCACCTTAGTTAAAACGCCCACACCTTAGTTAAATTTAAATAGTTTCAATATATTAAATATTTGTAAGGTAATTGTTTAAATTTTAAATAATCAAATTATCACAATAATTGAAAATGTTTAATTATATTACATAAGAAATTATTTATACAACTATTTTATAAAAAATAAATATAGTTGACAATGTTAAACATTAAATATGTATGAATAATTTCTTAAGTAATAAAATTTAACATTGTCAACTATATATATATATATATATATATATATATATATATATATATATATATATATATATATGGAAATCACCCATAAATGAAACGTTTGTTATGGACACTGTTCAACAAATAAACTTTCATCCGTTGATCTGGACAATGGAAGGCCTAGATCTGGTCAAGTAATACCCACCTTACTACTGACTTGGGCGGCAGGACGACGATCCTTTTATGCTTTTTAAATGATGATTTATTACTTTCTTTGCTTTGCTTTTAATCTTGGAAAATATTTCACCCTTGCATAGCATGAGCACAAGCGGCGGGGGCAGAATCTCTCACCTCAATTTTGTGTTTGTCTCAAAAGAAAGTACAAGTCAAGCATGAGTTGACCATTCTTCCATCATTTTTATTTCTCTATTTAGTTTTAATTTTATTCTAAAATTTTACATTATATACTTTATAACATTTGATCTTATTATTTTTATTTAATAAAATACTTCTTAGTTCCACAATTAAATATATAATTTGACTTTTAAGAATAAAAATTTTATTATAATTATATAGTAATTATAATCAAACTTTTATTATAATTATATAGTAATTTTAGTTAATAGTTTTATTATAATTATATAGTAATTATAATAAAACTTTTATTATAATTATAATAAAACTTTTATAGTAATTACTATATAATTAATAGTTAATAGTTTTATTATAATTACTATATAATTATAATAAAAGTTTAGAATAAAATAAAATTTATGATTAATAGTTTTGTTATATACTATATAATTATAATAAATATATTAATTAAAATTAAATAAATTTACATCGATTTAAAATTTATTTATTCTTAAAAGTCAAATTATATATTTAATTGTGGAACGGAAGAAGTATTTTATTAAATAATAATAATAAGATCAAATGTGATAACTAGATAATGTAAAATTTTAGAATAAAATTAAAACGAAATAGAGAAATAAAATGATGGAAGAATGGTCAACACATGCTTGACTTGTACTTCCTTTGAGACACACAAAAAGTGAGGTGAGGCAATCGGGCCCTGCCGCTATAGGCTCATGCGGCATGGGTGAAATATTTTTAAGTATTAAAAGCAGGGGCAACAAAATAATAAACCATTATTTAAAAAGCATAAGGACTGCCGCCACTATGTTCGTAATGGCGAGAGTGATCTTGATCGATCTGAGGCCTTTCGTCAGTCCGAGATCAAAGGATGAAAACTGTTTCATCAATGTTATTCCATATAAACGTCATATATATATATATATATATATATATATATATATATATATATATATATATATATCAAATAAAACTTTTATCCGTTGATCCCAGACAACGAAAGGCCTAAATCTGATCAAGTAATATATATATATATATATATATATATATATATATATATAAATTCATGTCAATATTGAAACTGATGTATGGGTTGGGAAGGTGCATAAAAGAGACTTAACATATTACTGTTCTATTTTATTATTTATAATTTTACGTAAACGCAATCCACAATAGACATAAAATTAGTCAACATAACTAATTTTTCTTGAGCAATAAGGAGAACATGATCCAACTTGAGAACCACGAACGAGATAACATCGTACTCCCTATATTCCAAAATCTAAGACCAACATTAATTCATTAAAAATTAATTTGAGACGTTTTCAAATTTAGAATTGAAATACACTCATTTAATTTTAACTAATATAATAATGAATATTGTAAATAATTATGTAAAAAATACTGTATAAATTTTATTCTTTTATAAATTTTAATGATCATTATAATTTTGAATTTAAATTCTTAAAAATCAATAATGATCTTATAATGTGAAATGGAGAGAGTATTCAAAATATGCACTCTCAGGCATGAAATAAGGAGGGGAAGAACCTCAAGTTGTGCAGTAACAATCTTGACGGCAACATAAGTGAAAAAATTATGAAGGTTTTTTGCTGCTTTTTTCTCCGGTGATGCTTCGCCAAATCCTGCAATAAAAACCTAATTCATAAAACATTCTTCCCCCTTTTCGAAATACAGGATCAAATTTATCTTTTCAAAGCAAATTTAAGATATTTTCAAATTCAAAATTAATGCGATTATAAAAATACAATTATAAAAATCTAGTACGGATATGGGTTTCAGGCAATTACAAAAAAACAATCCATTTGCACCATCTATAGAAATAAGTTATATATAATTAGATGTCAGATAAATTTTGTTATACAAGTATTATCCACAACAAACTTTTGTTATATAAAATGTAACTTGCTTTTATAAACATTCAAAATGAACTCTGCCCATTTGAACGGTGTCAAATCAAAATTTGTTACATTCACATATGAATATATAATTTGCATACGCGCGCACATATACATTCCGGAGCTTTCATCCACCTACCTGGTACATACATCTTTTGACAGCGGAACCGGGTCGGCTGAGTTGCCCTTTCTTTCCATGGCTTGAAAGGGTGAGTTCTGCTTCTGGTATAGGGTTTTGGTGGGAAACAGGAGAGCTGAGAGAGAGGGGAAATTATCAAGGATTTCATGGATAACACTTAACAGATCCCTGGATAACATTATCCTCCAATCACTGGCCTATAGCTAAAATGGGATCCGGTTAGTATGAAGTTATTTTTTTGGTAAGTTGGTTAATTGGTCAATAGAATACTGACACACATACAACTCCGCCTGCGTGTCAATATTTTATTTATCAATTGACCAACTTACCTCAAAATAAATTTTATACTAACCACTTCCGCTAAAATGATACTAAAGGGATGCACAAAATATCTAAAATATCTCTAGTCCCTTGGTATAAAAAAATCTTCTTGTTTGGATGGCAAAAATGGGAATATATTGTTTTTTTGGATATACAGAAAGTGTGCAACTGTTGGGTCCCACTTCCGATTATAATCAAGTACTCCATCCGCAGGATAAAGCTATCAACGGTCCGGGGCTACACATAAATTTTGATGACTAATATCTTCGAGGCGTGTAAATTTTTGATATTTTTATTTTAGGTTCGCGAAGATTTATGCAGAAACACGTATAATAGTCATTGAAAAAAGAAGAGAGTATTTTCACAGTTGACAGTTCCAAATATCAGAGTAGTTTTGATATTTTAGGAAAATATAAAACATTAGCAACTTTGTAAATAAAATAATGTTAGGGATCTCAAATAACATAATATTGAATATGTTTATAATAATTTATTATATAATTAATCAAATGAGATTTATTATATCAATATTATGATGACACGTTATTTAAGACACATTTTAAGACTAAAATTTGAAATTTTAAATCACTCTTATAAAATATATATTCCCAATTTTATAAATTCATATTTTTGCAAGTAAAATTAATAATTTCACAAGATTTTATGCACGTGAATAAAAAGTAGACCCTAACCTCATGCGAAAGAATAACTTGTAAAACTATTGTTTTTACTTATAAAAATATATCTATTTCCTATTTTCGAGTTTCTCGTCGCAGCCGTGTATAATAGAGATCATTATGTATTGTAATACAATGAAATTCTAATTTTAAAAAGTAAAAAATTGGACATTAAAGTTTCAAAACTATTTGGCCTTACTATAATTATGTCCTGTCCCCGGCGTAATTTATTTAGAAATTTGATAATTTTATAAGTAAATTTGATAATTTTATAAGATTCTCTTACACATGAGGTGTGTAAAACTTCAATTTTTGAATAAAGATGAATTTTTATAAATATTATTTTGAATATTATGGAGTGAAATTGATATAATGTTATAGTTGTGGATAATATTTATAAATTTTTGCAAAAATCTGTGAGTTGTTATATAATATTCGATTAATTAGGGAATATTCGTTTTAACGAGGAATATTCGTATGCAACTAAGACAATCATTGGTGGGCCCCACAAATGTAATTATTGTCGGATTGAGAAAACGATAAAAATACTTAATGAAAATAACGGCGGAAGTTTTACCACACTACTGAGAAAAACGCTAACAAAGAAACTAAAACCATCGTTGCCGACGCGCACTTTTTTGGTCGCAGAAAGTATTAGCGACGACAGCATTAGCGGCGCGCCTTGAATTTGGTCGCTAGAGTATGTTAGCAATCCTAACCCTTCCGCTATTCTTGATCATGAGTTCACTTTTACCTCCAAAAAATTGGCACGAAATGTTGGCGTGTTAGTTTTTGTGACCATTCATCATCATCGGCGCACGCGTCACGATCATTTCCACATCATTTAAAATTAGCGGCCGCAGGCGGTCATGAGGATGGTCAATCGATCTATTACAATTAACTTGATTCCATTCCATTCGTCATTCTCGATCGGCGAGAAGAAAAAAAGAGGAGAAAAGAATAGGAGAAGAGGGAGAAGGGGAGAAGAGAAGAGGGAGAAGAGGAAAACCATGGCCACCTCCATCACCACCACCACATTGCCGCTTAGCGCCCATCGCTTACTGCATGCAGTAAGAAAATCAATGACATTTTCTGTGGAGGAAAAACAAATTTGCTCCTTCTCGTCTATCTAATTTAATTAGGCACAATTTTTTATTTTATCTTTTAGTATTTTATTGCACTCCCCACATCTCTTGCGACCTAATTCTATCAGCCTGTACTATATATAATATACGTCGTTTGCTCTGGTTAATATAAGAGAAAGTATATTATCTTTCTTAAATTTTTGACAAAAAATCTGGTAAAAGCTTGGTAGAACAAAAAATATAATTCCTTTTAGAAGTTTCATTTCTTATTATAAAACAAAAAACAGATTCATTTTCTTAACAAGTTGGGGTTCCTTTTGAATACGTTACAATTTTTGATAGTATTTACTTGTTACAATTTGGATATTTACTTATACTAATTTGAATAGGAAAGAAAAAAAGCTGACCAAAAATTTGTGAATCCGAGTTTGTACTTTTAAGTACTATATTGTTGATGTATTTTCTAAGTACCATATGAATTGATACTTCTATGGAAATACAAATCTTAGGTTTGCATCTGCTTCCTAGCATTATATGAAATTTGCTGATTTTACAATTTTTCGTGTGTTTGTGATGTATGTATTTTAGTATTTGTATGTAGTAATTATGTTTATGTATAAGAGTTTCTAAAATATTTGTAGGTTTTTGGAGGTTATTGAGATGTTTTTTTTTTAAATGTTATTCATATGATGCCACTGGATGTCTTGAGAATAAATCTGCATACGGTATTAATTATTGATGGTTATGTGACGCCCCCAAAATTAGGTATACATCACCCTTCTTGAGTCGCCAGATACATGGTACAGAATTCAAATACAACTTATTAATACAACTGTCGTGTACAATACGACAAAACATAACTGTGAGTTTGAATACAATTATTGTCTACTAGAGATTATACAAACTCAAAAGGAGTCATCATTATAATTATTATCACACTATTTCACAAAATAGTGAGGACTACTAATGCTATCCTCTAGACCATCACTCAGTTTCCCAGGCTGGCCCGGCTATATTCTCATTTCACGAAGAAACGGTGAAAGAAAGGGTGAGCTCAACTAGCCCGATGAAAATATTATGACTAAGATAATGCGAGAATAAATTATCATTAGCCTCCAACAATGTTAAGCGATAAAATCTAGAGACATCAAGTTTAATGCGGTAGAATAAAGCAATCCATTAAAAAGTCAAGTAGAAAATAAAATCTACTATCTTTTATGATTTAAAAGTTTTTTTCATCATTTATTATCGGCTGAGACTCGACAATAAATAATCCACATCTTGAAATTATCCACGCTTCTGAGGCCGAGGATATTCTTTAGTATCACGACAACGAATTATCCATGCTCTACGGGCCAAAGATAATCGTGTTTTCATCAATGGTCCTGATCATGCCATAAAATAATTCATCTTTGCACCCTTGGTCGAAGAGAATCCATAGCCATAATCATACCAAAAAGCGTCCATCAATGCACTACGGGCGATGAGGACTTTTTCCACATCATTTGTAACATTACGGTCATGATTATCTTAGAATAATCCACGATCGTAATCATACCAAGTCCATCTATGCACTACTCTGAATACGAGATGACTTTCAACATAATATAAACATGAGGATGATGACAATGATATAAGAATTTAATAAAACAAGTTCAAGAATTAATTTGTCCGAGAACCGATAACGTCCCAAATTGTCAACATGATAATGCTTTGTAGAGTAAAATTCAAGAATGCTCGGAAGAATATTTCCACGAAAAGAATCTTTGGATGAAGCGCGAAATATCGAGGATATTCCACTAATTTCATGGAGTATAGAAGTCAAAATTTTAATCAACCGAGTATAATCTAGAATGGAATAACAAAAGATATCACCATGCATGCGGTTGCTTGATGTAGGCGGTTATTTCAACGAATAATAATAATAATGAGAACGTGTCGGTGAAATTCACACGAGCGGATGTTCAAATGAGAATAATAAATGCGGAATAATAAATGATGGAACCCGTCCCATAGATAGCAGATAGGATATTAAAACGAGAATAATAAAAGACGGAATAATAAAATGGAACCGGATCCTGCGTATACTACGCATGAATGATATTCCGACGAGAATAATAAAGACGAGAATAATAGAATAATGTCACCAAGTATAGGGTAGCTCACAGTATCTGAGTTATTCAAACGAACAATAAAGAAATGGAATAACGAAGTTCTCTTCTTGAATACAAAAGAATAATATCCCTTCTAGTAAAATAATACTTGATATAAAGAGTAGTAAAAGTAGCGAGAAAACTTTTCTTCTATCTCTTTATAGTCTCTCTCTATAGTTTCTCTCTGCAGAGTTCAAATTGAATTAAATAAGTAAATAATGAAGGAATGAGCTTATTTATAGAAAAATAGAATGCATAGTAACTAATCCATGAGCGGTCCAGATTGATTTACTTTAATCGACGATCCATATTTAAAGAAAAATCTTTTAAATAAAATATAATATATTCTATTTATATAAAAAGATTTTTACTATGGAAACACTATCTTGAACCTTATCTGAAAACACTATGCATAATAAAATATAATATATTCTATTTATAGAATAACTTTAATAAAGTATTACATTTTTATATAAAAAGATTTTACTATCGAAAACACTATGCGTAATAGAATATAATATATTCTATTTATAGAATAACTTTAATAAAGTATTACATTTTATATAAAAAAGATGTTTCTATTTTATTACGTGAATAAAAAAACCCTCTAAATCAACAATAATTGAATCAAATAATGTGAGATACTATCAAAGAACTATTGTAGCAATAATTGAACAAAAATGAGTGACTTCTCATATACATATCAATAATCAATACCGTGTGTACTACTATGTAATACTGGCGTATTCTCGCTTTTTACTACTAGAGTAGTTCAACAATGATCAACGGTAAAACTTCCGCCGTTATTTTCAATAAAATATTTTTATCGTTTTCTCGATCCGAAATAATAATTCCGTTGTAGGGTCCAACCGATGATTGTCTTGAAATCGTATTTAATATTTCTGCTTAAAAAGCGAATATTCCCAGACCAATCGAATATAATATGACAACTTGCATACTTTGCAAAATTTATAAATATTACCCACAACTATAACATTATCTCAAATTCACACCATAATATAAAAAAATTATTTCGAGAAAATTAATTCTTTATTCATAAAATCAGGGTTTGAAAGGTTACGTGATAAGTCACTCAGGTTTTGTTGGTATTATTAATGTAATAATCTGTAAAATCTTTTATACAAAAGCAGAATACTTTTATAAAGTTATTCTATAAATAGAATATATTATATTCTATTATGCATAGTGTTCACGTAGATATCTGCATAGTATTTTTGCATAGTAAAATCTTTTTATATAAAATAGAATACTTTTATAAAGTTATCTATTTTATTAGACAATAATTAGAATATATTATATTTTATTATGCGTAGTGTTTTGCATAAGTACACATATAGTGTTTGCATAGTAAAATCTTTTATAAAGTTATTCGTTTTTATTAGATTATAAATAGAATATATTATATTTTATTTAAAAGATTTTGCTTTAAATATGGATCGTCAGATTAAAGTAAATCAATCTGGACCGTTCATGAGTTAGTTACTATACAGTCCATTTTTTTATAAATAGAAGCTCATTCCTTCATTATTATTTTTCTTACGAATTCACTGAAACTCTACAGAGATAAACTATATAGAGAAAGAAGAAAGTATTCTGCTACTTCACTACTTATATATCTAGTACTCTTCTTCTTAAGGTAGGGAATATTATTTGTTGTATTCGTAAGGGATGTTATTCTTTTGTATTCATGAAGAGAACTTATGTTATTCCATTCTTTATTATTACATTGGAATAACTCAGATACGCCAAGCTACCCTATACTTGGTGACATTCTTCTATTATTCCGCCTCTTTACTATTCTCGCTTGAATATCCCATGCATGCGTTTTTACGCTGACTGATTCCATCTTTATTATTCTGTTTGGAATATACTTTTCGCTATGCGTTCTCTGCCGGACACGGTTCCGTTTTTATTATTATTCATTGGAATATCACGTCTGCAAGTTCTTACGCCGACTGATTCCGCCCTTATTAGTATTACGTTGGAATAACTTTTGCTCATCGCAATCACCGCATGCATGGTGATTTCGTTGTTATTCCATTCTTTATTATTCGATTAGAACATCCGCTTGGGTGCGAATTTCACCGACTTCGGTTCCGTTATTTAGTATTCATTAGAATAACACGCATCATGCGCAATCTGCATGCATGGTGATTTCTTTTTGCTATTCCATTCTTTATTATACTCGGTTGGTTAAAGTTTTAACTTCTATACTCCATGAAATTAGTGGAATATCCTTGATAATTAAGCTTCATCCAAAGATATCTTTCATGGAATTATTATTAGAGCATTCTTGAATTTTACTCTACAAAGCGATATCATGTTGACGGTTTGAGCGTTATTGGTTCTTTGACAAATTAATTCTTGAACTTGTTTTATTGAATTCTTATATCATTGTCATCATCCTCATATTTATATTTTTTTGAAAGTCATCTGTGGGCACATAGTGCATTGATGGACTTGGTATGATTATGACCGGGATTATTCTTGTAATCATGGTAGTAATGTTACAAATGATGTGGTAAAAGTCCTCATTGGTCCGTAGTGCATTGATGGGCGATTGTTGGCATGATCATGACCATTAATGAATACACAAATATTCTTGGCCCGTAGTGCATGGATAATTGTGGTCGTTGATACTAAAGAATATCCTCGGCCGTAGTAATGCGGGGTGATTCGATGGTGTGGATTATTTATTGTCGAGTCTCGCCGATAAAAGTCATGAAAAAACCTTTTAAATCATAGAAGATAGTAGATTTTATTCTCTACTTGACTCTCCTAATGGATTGCTTGTTTTAAGCTACGCTTAAACTTGATGTTTGTTATATTGTATCGGTTTAACATCTTTTTTAAGGCTAATGATAATTTATTCTGCATTATCTTAGTCATAATATTTCTTACTGGGCTAGTTGAGCTCACCCTTTCCTTCACTGTTCTCTTCAGCAAATGAGAACGTAGCTGGGACGAGTCGGGGAACGGAGTGATGTTCCGGATGATAGTATTAGCTAGTAGTCCTCACTATTCTATTAAATAGTGTGACAATAAATGTAATGAGGACTCATTCTGAGAGTGGATATTGTCTAGAAGACAGTATTTGTATTTTAACTCACAGCTCTCTTGTTGTATAATTAAGATTGTATTTATGTTCTGTACCATGTATTTGGCGACTCAGAATAGGTGATGTATACCTATTTTGGGGGCGTCACAAGGTGTATTTCACTTACTATTTATATGAGGAGTAACTTGTGGAATTATCAAATTTACTTATAGAATTATCAAATTTACTTGTGAAAATATCAATTCTCTTTATTGATTTATCCCCACCCCTTCATTTTTTACTTAGTCTTCTTTGAAATTCTGATTTTTTAAGGCAATTGATATCGTCAGAGATAAATAATGCTATCAAAATAAATATATATGTGGCAATATTTTTAAAATTATTCTAGCAACATTTAACACTATAAGAAACATTTATTCTTGTTATAAAATTATACATAGTATGTTGATGTCTAGATACATTCATACCTCTCTTTATTATAATGTCCTTTGAGCTTTGAAACTTCCAATGACCTTTGAGCTTTGAAACTTTAATTGACCTTTGAGTTTTGAAACTTCCAAAATATTTATCTACATGTGCCTATAAATAGGAGCATTGTCAAGAGAATGAGATATACAAATATAACTACAATTATAAGATTACATGAAATAAAAGTGTTCTCTTTTTCCTATTGTTCTTATTATTTTGTATACTTTTATAGTACGTTATCAGTACGAATTGCTCATCACTTTTATTTTGAAGCAAATAATTAAATTTGGTTTGTTACTAAGAATTAGTAGAAGGTATGTTCTTCACTTTTCATGTCATCTTCTCAAAGTAGTAATAATTACAGTGTATGTACCGAATATATATTCTTATATTTTGCTTTATTTATCGAATGATATTCATAAATGATTCACCTTGAGTTGGTAGTATACATGTTATTGAAATATAGATTAGTTTTCCTATGATTACTTATATGTCATTATAGGAAATTTTTAACCAAATTGGGTTTACTTTCTTATGTGGCTCTGAAATCTTCTTTTGTCTGCTATTAACCTACATTAGATGAAATTTTAAACTTTGCTAAAGAATTTTGTGCATATATAGTTATTGATTAATTATTACCATTAATATATATTACTATTTTTTTAATTGTTTTTTACTCATCAACAAATAATTTTTTTGGTACATCAGTCTTTGCTTGCATGTTTAATGTAGACACTCGAAATTTCGTTTTCCTGTTACTAATTATACAGGAGGACAAAAACATCTTTTTCACACTCGAGAGATAACCCTGGAGGACCACAACATCAGTTCCAACCCCGAAGATAACCCCGGGAGATCAGTTTCTAACCCTGGAGATAACCACGGGAAAATTCGTTCCAACCCTGGAGATAACCCCGAAAGATCAAGCCAACCTCAGAGATAACCCCGAGGATAGTCATAGTAAACAACATACAAATCTCAGAGATAACCTTGGGAAAAGACTGCTACAACTGTGCCAAAGTCGGAGACAACCCCGGGTGGGGCAAAATGATTATTTTTCTAACTCAAACTCAACTCAAATCAAATCAACTCATTTCAACTCAAATTGCTACAAAAGAAGTCCCAAAAGAACCATGTCCTAACTTCCGAGCGCAAACTATGCAAAACAGCTCCACGGACTGCCTAACGGAGACCTAGAAATGTCATTTCGATCATGGACCCATCTTCTCGTAGTCGAAAAAGGGCAAATCCTATGTCATTGTGTAGCTCTTGAAAAGAGCTTTCCAGAATGGTATGGCACGCTTCCATCGGATATCCAGATTCAAAGTTATGAAGGTTTGAGCGGATAACACGTTGCACAAGTGCACGTTCTTCGAGATGGCGGGACCCACATGGCCCGGCATAACCCGGCAATTGGTAGATCTGCTGCCGTGCCGTGGGTAAACTGTCCATGACCATCGATTCTATATCTGAGAGGCCTTGGGTTGGCCGCTTTAAGAAGAGAAAAAGCGAGGAAACCCTGTCCATTTCAGTTCATAAACACATCTAGAGTGCTCTAAACTTAGTGATTCTTCTTTCTAAACACTTATAAGCTCGTGTTTTGCTACATACTGAAATTTAACCGGTGGAATTCGAGTTTTTAGGCGTCAAAATCTATCTGAAATCTTCTTGGCAGCCCACTGTAAGATATTTCAAAATTTTAAGCTTTTTCTCACTTCTTTATATATATATATATATATATATATCTACTCACGTTGAGAGTCACGTTGTGTGGGTATGCCCGGATCGTCGATCCGTGGCTTTTTATTACTTTTATATATATATACTTATATATATATTATTATTGAACTATGCTTCGATTGAGTCCGAATATAATATTTGGAGCGTTAACTGCTTGTATATATATAAATACTTATATATATTTCTGTTCATCAAACTCTGTTTGATTGAGCCTGAATATACATCTGGTGCGTTTACCGCTTATATATATATAATACATATAAATATATATATATATATATATATATATATTTATATTTCAGTCAGGCCTGGAAAATCACTTCGGGGCTATTTACCATTATATATATATATATATATACATATATAAATATATTTGCATTTCTGTCTGGCCTGGAGTTCACTTCGTGACCTTTTACTTCTTATATATATATATATATATATATATATATATATACATGTCAAGTCCTGCCTGGGGCATACTTCGTGGCAGTTGATAGGTTATATATATATATTTACAACTTATATATATATATATATAACTATTTTATCAGCATGCGGGCTAGATTTGCCTAAATCTGGCTATTTCTCACTTTATCTGGTTCATGGTAACTAAACAGGAACCGTTGAAGCTGGAATAGTTTAGATTTATTCAAATCTAGTTCTTTTTCTAGCTTTTATTTGCCCGCGGGTTAGATTTGCCTAAATCTGGCTATTTCTCACTTTAAGCGGTTCATGGTGACTAAACTGGAACCGTTGAAGCTGGAATGCTTAGATTTATTCAAATCTAATCCATTTTCTAGCTTTCGTACATATTGCTTTATCATGTGAGCCTAGGAATCATGTGATCATAGATTCAGTCTCTGAATCTAGATTTGGTTCCCGTGATGGACATTTTCAGCTGCAGCCAGCTTGTAAATTATTCACGCTGTCTGAATTTTTTAGATGGCTCTAATGGCCACAAGGAGTTTGGCACTGCTATGTATCTTATTTTCTCGAAGATGCTTCGCATCTCGTAAATAAAAGCAATTAAGCCGAACCCATAATAAAATGGAAGTATTAAAGGCCTCAATTACTATTGAGCATAAGTGTTTAAAAAAACCCGTTTTACAAAACAACACTGCTATATCTCGTTAAAATTGAACTTTTATACAAAAGTCAAACCCTTTGTATATAGGTGCGAACGAGGCATATCACTACTTCCAAACAACTGTACATATACCTAATTCACACACACACGCACACACATTAACAGATAAAAGTTTAATGAAAAGTGGCGATGACCGTGTTATCACGGAAGTCGGGGGGTGCCTAACACCTTCCCTCAGCTTAATCAAGCCCCCGGACCCTAACGAATTTTAGTTTTGCAGACCAGTTAAACAGTGTCACATCACTAGGTCTTTGTGTAAACCTTTTCTCGGTTAAGTTGGTGCAACAATTTAAAAATACCAACCGGCGACTCTAACAGTCAAATCGTCGACATTTACATGTCAGACATTTTTAAACTTGTTTTTCAAACAAAACTCCTCTAAAATGAGAACACCAAAAGACAAGCACATAAAGGGACAAATAAAAATCCCGACGTCGACAGGTGGCGACTCCACTGAGGACTCCAATAAGAAGGCTTAAGCCGCTATTCAAGCTTTTCAGAACTTTTATCTGCTTATGTGTTAATAACTGCATTTACATTGAATGGATGTATACTAATGATTTATTTACTGCACTTAGTGCTTCGCACCATATCTGCCTGTGATATTAGTGCTTCACACATGTCATCATTTCCAAACGGTGAGACGCGATGTACGGGAATGTATGTTATGTGATTCCTCCACCAGAAGGCTAACCCGTCGGTGTTTGATTACTGGACTCGTCGGAAGACTAATTCCACGAGGCTCAGGAAAGGCACCACCCAGATTCTCTCCAGTTGAAAGATCGGATTAACTTCCTATCGAGTAAATTACGATGATCTGGGGACCTTAAGCCGAAAAGCCGCGAGAGTAGCTTAAGATAGGTCAGCCTCTGATAAACCAAATGCGAAGGGAAGTCTCTTCATACCTTCCCATTTTAATTACCTATAATTTTAATTACTTGTAATTTCATTTCCATGTCAATCTCAATGTAATGGAAAATATAAAGGAGTATGTGAACATGTATTCCTTTTTCATATTAAGACATGTCATGCTATCCTGTCATCAAAACGACTAACATCCGTTTTGTAGGAGAACCTTAAAAAACTCCTAAAAAATGGACACATTACATAGAATGTAACATTTCCCCGTTTTCCCAGACTAAACTACGTAGTCTTTTTGTAGGGAAACAATTGGTCCCGTTTGTAAGACCCCAAGTTTTATGAATAAAGATTAATTTTTCTCAAAATATATTTTTGAATATTATGGTGTGGATTTGATATAATATTATAGTTGTGGGTAATATTTACAAACTTTGCAAAGAAAACAAGTTGTTTTAAAATATTCGATTGGTCGGGAAATATTCATTTTAATAGGGAATATTCGTACGACGACATAATCATTAGTGGACCCCACAACGGAAGTATTGTCGTAGTTAGAAAACGACAAAAAATCTTTTTATAAAAATAACGGCAAAAGTTTTATTGTTAAACTGTTGAACTACCCGGTAGTAAAAGTACAGTAATACGCGTGGTTGCATAGTAGCACACGGTATTGATTATTGATACTTACGTGAGAAGTCACTTAGTTATACCCAATTATTGCTACAGTAATTACTGCATAACATCTCTCATATTATTGATTCAATTATTGTCACAGTATCATCTGCATAATTTTTATATTATTAAATCAATAATTGAGACGACAAAGTTATTCATATTATTATTTGCAATATTGATGATGTCTAGAAAATTCTGTCGAGAAAAGGGGTTTGGTCACCTAATTGCGCGCAAATAGGGAGAAATCCTTATCGGAAAACCCATATTTCCTGGGAATGATCTAGTTGTAAATATTGTGAGTTATAATATTAATGATGATTAAGTTCGTGTTGATTAAAGATGAAATTAATATTTCCATTGTGTTGGGATTATTTGTGTTAGTAGAAATCGACATTTATTTCGATAATAGTTGATTTCTGGAAGTTATATTGACCAATCGGGTAATTAATTGGATAAATGAGCAATTAGTTGTGTCAGGAATAAACATGTGAATGATATTCCTATTTAATATATGATTTGATTATGATATATATATATATATATATATATATATATATATATATATATATATATATATATATATGATGAATATGCAAGTATGCTTGCATTAAGAAAAGTCATAAAGTCCTCTAATAGATAATAGAAATATATGTACAAGGACTTAGAATGAATTGATCAAATATGTTAGGTTGATCCTACATAAGCAAAACAGCTTTGTAAAGTCCTTAAAAAGAAATGATGTACAAGGACTATAAATATAGAAAGATCAAGCTTGTTAGGTTGATCTTATGATGTAATAGATAGGCTTGTCTAATCGTCGAGCATTGCACCAGAAGTCGTAGTCTTCCAGGTGAGTCAAGGTTAACTCAAGAGCTATCGAGGCAGAATAGGAGTATGTAAGATAGTAGATCTCGAAGTTCGTAGACTGCTAGGGGAAACAAAGAAGGATTATAGTGTGTCGAGTAGAGCTTCCTTAGGATCGTAGTGTGTTGAGGAAGTCATGTTCGAAATCGTAGAGACAGCCTGCCTACGAGCCGACCGGTCATCTGCCGGAGCCAAGTCAGAAATGTAGACTACACTCGGAGTCGTAGAGTCTACTGATGCCAAAGCTATGTCAAGGATAGTAGACTACACTCTGACTTCGTAGAGTCCAATGATTACATGCAGAGATCGCAGTCGAGAAAGATCAGATGAAGACAACAAGCCCAAGGCAGAAATAGTAGAGTGTCAAGATCTGATCTAAGGATCGTAGTGTCTGCACAGCCAAAGCAGAAATCGTAGAGTGCAGAACTACGACCTCAAAAGAAGTGCTCACAATGCATAGGCAGAATCGTAGAGTAAGTACGATTCTCAACTAATGAGCACTCCTAGAATATCCAAAGGAACGAAGCCTCTGGTTCAAGCTGCAAGCTACATCCAAGGAAACCAGAGAGCACTCAATGAATGGCCTGCAGGCTAACAGAAGATCTAAGCACCAACCCAATCAGCATCAAGATTGAGTTGTAAGGCCATTCGTGATGAAGTCTTCCACAAGGAGATCCAAAGAAGACTTGAAGTCGATTAAGGAAAGTCGACTAATCGATGAGCTATCAAGTGAATGAAGACAACGATCTTGGAAGCTACCAAGATCGTAGTGTTTGCCAAACAAAGAAGGAAATCGATGGAAGGTGAACCAGATATCTTTGGTCACTTCAAGAGCAAGGCTAAAGTGATTAAGTTCGGTCGGTTCATTGATGATAAGTGAGCGATAGATCACAAGGAGAAAGCAAAATTGGGCGCGCCACAAATCTGAAGTGTCTTGATATTGAAGGGGACCGAGCAAGGAATTAGGCTATCGGTCTCAGGGGACGGTCGAAAGCAAAATGAAGTATTGAAGCACTCGCAATCTGAGGAAGAGGTGTTCTACATTGAAGATCCAATCAACACTCTTCAAGATCGTGAGTATTAACTCTACGAAATAATGAAAGAACACTCAACAAGACACTACGATCGAGTCCTTGAAGACGTGCATCGAATCGTCGTAGAGTTCGAATAAATGAAGACCAAGCATTGGCAAAGGTTCAATCAAGGGTAATATTCTTGACAAGTGCTTATTGAGAGCATCGATGCAATAGGACAACCTCTGATCGAGAAATCAGAAAGAGGAAATAAATTCTTCAACATGCCCAAGACAGTAAAGTGAAAACTCTAATGGGTAGGTGAAACAGTAGACTGCAATGTCAGATAAAGTATGACATGTCACATTAGCAGTCTACCTCTGTCAACTCGAGATCTGTGAAAATATTTGAATAGCCTTCAACGGCTACTGTGAGACCCCATATTTTATGAATAAAGATTTACTTTTCTTGAAGTAATTTTTTGGAATATTATGGTGTGAATTTGATATAATGTTATAGTTGTGGGTAGTATTTATAAATTTTGCAAAGTATGCAAGTTGTCATATTATATTCGATTGGTCGGGGAATATTTTATTAGGGAATATTCGTGCAATGGCACAATCATTGGTGGACCCCACAACGGAATTATTGTCTGATTGAGAAAACGATAAAAATATTTTATGAAAATAACGACGAAAAGTTTTACCGTTATCTTGTTGAACTACTTTCGGTAGTAAAAAATGCGATAATACATGTGTGGTTGCATAGTAGCACCACGGTATTGATTATTGATGCTTACGTGATAAGTCACTTTCGATTGTTGGTATTATTAATGTAATAATACTGAAAAATCTTTTATATAAAATAAAATACTTTTATAAAGTTATTCTATAAATAGAATATATTATATTCTATTATGCGTAGTGTCAGCATAGTGTTTGAATAGTGTTTTGCATAGTAAAATCTTTTTATATAAAACATAATACTTTTATAAAGTTATTCTATAAATAGAATATATTATATTCTATTATGCATAGTGTTGCATAGTGTTTGCATAATGTTTTGCATAGTAAAAAATCTTTTTTTATATAAAAATGAATACTTTTACAAAGTTATCATTTTATTAGACAATAATTAGAATATATTATATTTTATTATGCATAGTGTTTGTATAAAGGCTGCGTAGTGTTTGCATAGTAGTAAAATCTTTTATAAAGATATTCGTTTTTATTAGATTATAAATAGTATATAATATTTTATTTAAAAGATTTTACTTTAAATATGTAATCACGATTAAAAGTAAATCAATCTGGACCGTTCATGAGTTAGTTACTATATGCAATCCATTTTTCTATAAATAGAAGCTCATTCCTTCATTATTTTCTTACGAATTCACTGAAACTCTAGAGAGATAAACTATATAGAGAAAGAAAAAAGTATTTTGCTACTTCACTACTTATATATCCAATACTCTTTTTCTTAAGGCAGGGAATATTATTTGTTGTATTCAAAAGGGATATTCTTTCTTTCTTATTCATGAAGAGAACTTATGTTATTCCATTCTTTATTATTCTGTTGGAATAACCTTTATACGCGGGATACCCTATACTTGGTGAAATTCTTCTGTTATTCCATTCTTTATTATTCTGTTGGAATATCATGTACTGTATGCGTTTACTGTGGGACTGGTTTAAATCTTTATTAGTATTCTATTGGAATAACTCATCTGCATGCGGCAATCGCATGCATGGTGATTTCTATTGTTATTCCATTCTTTATTATTTTGTTGGAACATCACATCGATTGTGATTTTCGCGACACAGGTTCCGTTAATTATTATTCTGTTGGAATAACTTTGTACATCTAAGTACCGCATGCGTGGTGATTTCTTTTGTTATTCCATTCTTTATTATACTCGGTTGGTTAAAGTTTTGACTTCTATACACCATGAAATTAGTGGAATATCCTTGATATTTATTGCTTCATCTAGTATCTTTTCATGGAAATATTCTTCCGATCATTCTTGAATTTTACTCTACAAAGATGATCGTGTTGACAATTTGGACGTTATTAGTTCTGAATAAATTAATTCTTGAACTTATTTTATTGAATTCTTATATCATTGTCATCATCCTCATGTTTATATTTTTTGAAAGTCATTTGTGGCTGTGGTGCATAGATGGACTTGGTATGATTATGACCGAGGATTATTCGATGTAATCATAACTTAGTAATGTTATAAATGATGTGGAAAAAGTCCTCGTTGGCCGTAGTGCATTGATGGATAGTTTTGGTATGATTATGGCTATGGATTCTCTTTGGTAGTAGTGCAAAGATGAATTATTTTATGGCATGATCGGGATAGTTGATGAAAATATGATTATCTTTAGCCGTAGTGCATGGATAATTCGTGGTCGTGATACTTAAAGAATATCCTTGGCACAGAGTGCGAGGATGATTTGATGATGTGGATTACTTATTAAGGCGAGTCTTAGCGATAAAAGTGATGAAAAACCTTTTAAATCATAAAAGATAGTAGATTTTATTCTCTAATTGACTCTTCTAATGGATTGCTTGTTCCGCTGCAGTTAAACTTGATAGTTATTATATTTTATCAGTTTAACACTGTTGAAGGCTAACGATAAAGTATTCGCATTATCTTAGCCATAATATTTCTTCTTGGGCTAGTTGAGCTCACCCTTTCTTTCATTTGTTCTCTTGAGAAATGAGAGCGTAGTTTGGGACTAGTCGGGAGAACAGTGATGGTCCTAGATGGTGCATTTGTAGTCCTCACTATTCTGTGAAATAGTGTGATAATAATTGTAATGAGGACTCCTTTTGAGTTTGTATACTCTCTAGTAGACAATATTTGTATTCAAACTCACAGTTTATATTTTGTCGTATTGTACACGACAGTAGTATTATTAAGTTGTATTTGAATTCTGTACCATGTATCTGGCGACTCAAGATGGGTGATGTATACCTAATTTTGGGGGCGTCACAGCTACTTTCCAACGGAAGGATTGGGAAGGAGTATAAATGAGAAAGAGCTTCAAAGATTGAGGGTTGCTGGAGGTGCCGAGTTTGGAGAGAAGGTGGACTGATCTAAACCATGTGAGATTGTGAGTCCGAAGGCTCACTCTATGATCCACCAAGATCACTCAGAAGTCAGAAAAAGAAAGAAGTAGAAGTGTGAGTTCTACTATCTAGAAGTGAGAGTTCTACTACATGAAAAGTGTTCTGAACTGCTGAGAGAAAGAAGAGCATCATGTCATCTTGATGTCCATCATGGGAAGACTCTAAGTACAATAGAGAAGAGCCTACAGTCAACTTAGCAAGTCCATCATGAGAAGGCATCAAGAAGCAAGAAAGGAGATCACAAAAGCCATCTTGGTGTCAATCATGAGAAAGCTTCTAAGTATCTAACAGAAGAGCTTACAGTCATCTTATAAGCCTATCATGTCCAGCCATCAAGTACCAAGGAGAAGGACCTTCAAGGCAGTTCATAAAGGGGTCATCCGAAGTGGTTGAGTAACCGAAGAAGCTGAGCATCATGTAACACTTAGCTGCACTTCAAGGATGATCAAGCCAAGCTCCTAAGTATAGAAGATGTTGAGAGCATGAAGACATCTTAGCAGCTCAGCACCGACTCCAACAACAATAAACAAACAACTCAACAGCCAGGGCCTGAGGGGTCCTTGTCTGGAGGGACTAAACGAAGTTCGAAGCCAGCTGGGCTTGAAGAGTTCCTAGGGAACTAGAGGAGTTCCAAGGCTGCTGGCCTTGAAGAGTTATTAGTGAATCCCGAAGTCCCAAGGTCGCGGCCTTGAAGGAATCGTAGAGATTGAGTCTTGCCCTTCTTCCTGGTGGAAATCCTCGCTAGTTGAAAGCGGAAGAGTGGATCGAGAGCTTGAGTCTCTGAACCACTTAAAACCCCTTGTGTCTTTTACATTATGTCATTTACATTATATACTATAACTGTTATAACTGCTATGTATGTTTTAACTGCTTACAACTAAATTAACTCTACGAACAATGTATATATGATTATGAATATATCAATGAAGGGGATCTTTAATTTATTCCGCTGTGCTTGAAAAGATTCTTATGTTTGTCATATGCTAATTTAATAGCAATACAAAATAAACCTGAAAAGTATTTGAAATAAAAGGATCTATTCAACCCCCTTCTAGATCTATTGTACTCTTGAGAACTAACAATTGGTATCGAAAGCGAGTTCTCATGCTATATTCAAAAGCTAATCGCTTTGAGTCTGATCCCAGGCACTAACATTGTTCTAAACTTAGTTTAGTAGTAAGTAACTTGTTATATGCAGATGAGCTCACATGTTGGAAATATTGTGTATAGGTTAAATGTGTATATACACACAAGTCGCTCAGATTGGTCCATGGTCTCGATTATTACATCAACAAGACCAATCCTTGCCTATAGTCAATCTTGTAGTCTGAAGACCAGACGAGAGAGCTCAAGAGACATCAATGACAAAGAGTCAAGCATCCACCAGTCTGAAAAATGAAAAGACCATACATGCAAAGAAATGCTCATCTAGAGAAGAAAGAAGTTCTCCTCAGATATATGTCTTGTCAACCATCGGTTGGATGCAAACTTCATAAAATGAAGGATGTCAAAAGAACTGAAGATGCTAAGATTCTTGGCCTACATCTTCAAGACCATGACTGATTGATTAAAGGTCAACAAGAGCAATAAACTGTCAGGAATAAAAGTAAAGCTATGCACATCAATACCTAAACTCAGTATATCTAAGATAAAAGACTGTTTAGTAACTGACAGTAAAAAGGCACGGTTCCTCACTATTATAAATGTATACATCATAATTGTATCTTCTTATGAACTATAACAGTATTTTGTCAAGGAGTCATAATATACCTAAAACGGTGAAGAGAGAAAGTTACCTGAGGATGGAAACTCAAATGACTATAAACCTTCTCTCCATCCAAGTTTTAGGTTGAAGATGACATCTTGAAGGAAATCTGAAATGGGTCATAAGAGCATCACAGGCCTAGTAAACTTTATGTGAAGTAATCTTTGTTGGTGGGTTAGTATGTATGTACAAGCCTATGTTCTAAGTGTTTGACAACACACAAAGCATGATCAGTTCTGCAAGAGGATCTTGCTGATTCATAGAAACTAATCACCTCAATGAATCAACTAGATACTCCTAAATCGTAAAGTTGATTCTCACTCTGTGAACACTTAAACATTGTGAACATAACCTAGTAAATGATGAATCCATAATGAGTGTGTTATTTAATGTCAAATCCTACACACACTCACCGTGCATCTCAAAATGTATTATCTTAAGATAGTTGTATGCATGAATATGTCTGTTGGTGATAAATATGATGATTATCCAAATAAGAGGAACAGGGGTTTAGAAAACTAACCTAGCAGGACCCATTTAATTATGGGTAACAAAATAGAAATATATTTAAACCTGCAGGTACTTGGTCAGTCTGAGCACACTAAGGAATGATGAAGCAGAAGACTTCAGTCAAGAAGACTCAACCAGCAGAAGGTCAAGGACTGTTCAGAATTGATTCTAACAAAATTCCTATATGACCAAGCCTGTCCTTGAAGACCCTCTGAGCTCATCAGAATGGAGCTCATGGCTGCTAATCTGTATATGGAAGCAAGCCATTCAGCCAAAGAAGCAAAGGGTCTTATGTGCTCAAAAACCAGTCAAGAATGCTATATGAGAAGAATCCTCAAGGAAGCTCACAACAGAAGATTATCGAGCATCATTCAAGAGGAACTTACTACGAGAGCAGAACTTCACAAACACAACTGTCAAAGAAAACTACGTTCGTAGTGCTGTCAAATAATCGTAGAGTAATCAGTCCTGTAAATACTCATCTCTACGATACAAGGAGATCTAAGTGATGATGGAGATTCCAGTCAGAAGGAGATATCCAAGGTTGCCTTTAAATGAACCTGAAGAAGAGGGAATCACATCTATCTGGGAAGACAACGTCAACAATGGGGGATCAGTGATTTGTTAAGGAACAACATTACTGAGATATACTATGAAAAGTTGTACCAGCTACAGAGTCCCAAAACTTTGTGGCTGATGAACCAAATGAAGATCCATAGTCAGTAGGAACGTCTCAAAACGTACTACTGATAACCTTTCAGCCAACCAACCCATAATCGTGAAGTGCCTACGATCAAACATATGATCATAGAGTAAGAGCAGGAGGACACCACAATTTCAGAAAAGCAATTGTCTAAAGCTGGTAAAAGATCTCCCCACCAGAAAAGGTCGAATGAGATGTTAGTACAAATCACTTCTATAGCATTGCATTTGGAGAGCGCCTCAGGGACAAACCTGACCCTTAGCTCACTCTAAGAGGTTGACCCTTCTTGAGCTACCTTGACCCCGAAGGAATGTTTGATCTAGTTCATCTTAAGGACCAAGTCAGTCAACGATTGTAGAGTCTAGTTTGAAGAGAACTAAACGATCGCAGTGCAACCTCAACGATCGTAGTGCTACCTCAACAATCATAGTACAACCTCAGCGATCGTAGAATACAACTCGACGATCATAGTCCTACCAAAGGGTACTCCAGTTCACAAGGAGCTTGGAAAACGATACATTTGCTAAACCATTCAAGTTGAGGAGATAAGTTCAAATACATCAGTGATTGAGCTATGCTGCATCAAAGTAAGGATAAAAGACAAAGCCATCCACTGCAGCATCTCTCAGAAGTTGATCGGTGAGTCAACAAAGGAAATCATAGAGTTTATAGCTGCCTCATCATGACTCTACGAATCAAAAGGTCAACGGTCAAAGCCACGTCAATAAAATGTCTACTCTTCTAAAAGGAAATATCTAACTGAAAAGTTATGGGGAGTTACACTCATTCTTTGGGCAACGTCAACCAATGAGACAATTGACACATCACTTGATTATCACGAGTTAGAAGGAACCGCCTTAAAGACAATTTTAAATCTGCAGACAGTTACCAAAAGCTATCGAACCTTTCTCCCTCCCATTTTCAAACCCTAGAATCCTCTCAAGAGCCAAAATCAGTTAACCCTCCAGAGCCTTACCAAATCACATTCAGCCATCTCGTATAAACATCTCTAAATCAGATACCCACATTCTTCGAACTACTCAAATGGAAAACTGGCAAGTAATCACTGGCATTCAACTCGGAACCAAATCGTTTGAAAAATCCAAAAAGAAGTTCAGGGACATTCTCGAGCTTGTGAAGAAAGCTGGATTCTCAGAATGCCTTGAGGAAAATACTCGAGTCTACTTCGACCTGGTTAAAGAGTTCTACTCAAACGCCTCCATCATCTCTGAAACCCTTACTACCAAGGTTAAAGGTCAGTCTCTGAAGTTTCTTCTGACCTCAATCATTGCCTAGGTTTTCCTAACCAAGGGCTGAAGAACCTTGATAATGTCAATACTGAACAAGCGAAGGATGTTATGGGGTACCAAAGAAACCCTAATCTTAAAGACATGAAGAAGAAGGAGTTTCCTGAAGAGTATGAGTTTCTTGCTGAAATAGTTAGAAAATGCATACTGTGCAAGAACACTACACATGATATAGTGATTGACCAACAGTTGAAGGTAATGTCAGCAATAGTTCTGAAGAAACAAATTAACTTTGGAGCTATCTTGTTCGATCAAATCTCCAAGTGGGTAGAGAAGGCTGAGAATAAGAAATCCATTGAAAAACCTCTAACTAAGGTGTTTCATGGTAGATTGCTAAGTATTGTGCTAAAGAAGAAGCTAGGAGGGAAAATCAAGGATGATGATGGAGAAACTTTGAATGTGCACAAAGTGATGTCTCCATAATTATTTGTGAACTGGAAGAAGAACCCTAAGGAGAACAAAAGGCTAACAGCTGGGAGTAGCAGCAGAGCCTCTGCAAAGAAGAGGAAAACAGAAGAGGTAGAAAGCTTTGAGTCTGATAACTCTGTACCAGCAGAAATCACACAAGTCAAGAAGAAATCTAGAAGTGTGAAGAGAGCTGGTAGTGTGAAGAAAGCTCAAACCTCATCAAGTAGAGTCTCCTCCTTGGACAAAGACAAAGAAGAAAAAGTCCTAACTGCTAAAACAACAAAGAGGAGAAGTAACAAGTTGCTTCAAGGGCGATCACCAAAAAGCTAAGGTAAAACAACCACAAACCTCGACTTTCCAAAATAGTACATCTATTTGAAGAAAGGGACGTGAAGTCGATGAAGAAAAAGAAAAAGATGTCAAGGCCCAGTCCCAACAGACAACATCCAGCAATAAAGGTGAAGCTGATGTGATGGAAGAAATTGCAGTATCTGCTGATAAAGGAGAATGCTCAAGCTCCATGGCTAATCCTCAGAGCAGTCACTCTGATGATGAAGAAGAAATTCAAGATGACCATATTGCATCCCCAAATGCAACTACCTCAACAAGCCCATATAATGGGCCAGACAATGCTGTTCTAAGAGAAGAAGAGAATGCCTCCTCAAATCCAGAAAGCCCCCATGATGAATTAAAGGTTGATGAGATGACAGAAGAAGAGTCTGTCCCTGCCAGTGCTGAACCTCAAAGAAGTTTGTCTGAACCAGAGAAGTCA
Source organism: Panax quinquefolius (assembly GCA_020205615.1). NCBI lineage: Eukaryota > Viridiplantae > Streptophyta > Magnoliopsida > Apiales > Araliaceae > Panax > Panax quinquefolius. The sequence continues at coordinate 54,701,602 of CM035167.1, read as the reverse complement.
GAGTCTGAAGAAGAAGAAGAGTCTGACTCTCCCAAACCGGAACCTCCAAGAAGAAGGAAAAGCTACAGACTTCAAGTCAAGTTTGCTTCTAAAAGGAGCAGTGGTCAATCAAATGCCATCATTGAATTGAGTGATGATGAGTCTGTATCCCCGGGAGAAAGTGCTGAAGATGAAACCAACAATGAAGAAGATGAATCTGAAGAAATCCTTGCTGAAGAAGGTTCTGGAAATGGAATGTAACAAGAAGGATTCACTGCTGGAAATGTTCAAGATGGCTCAGGCTTTGAAGGAGAAGAGATGAAAGATGATTATAACTCTGAAAATGAGGAATCAGAGGAGGTAGAATTTTATCCTGTCCTCTCGCCAGCTAGATTCAAAAGGAGAATAGTGGTAGAGGTCCCAAATGAACCGTCAGAAGATCCACCTGAAAGATGGGTAAACTATGAAGATGAGCAGCTCAAGGTAGTAAGAATGACTACTTTTGACTTAGCAAAGAACTGGAACAATATGGAGCTAGACTGTTCAACCATTCTCTACAACCCTGATGACTTGCTGATGAGATGGTTCTTCCAGTGGATGCCATGGCTAAAGGCTCACACTGAAGGAGATGGAAGCTATCTTAGCTGGTGCTTCTCTCACTTCCCAAGCATGGGCCCAGGCTCGAAACTTTCCAAGTAAAAAGTTTTCCACCAAACTGATCAAAAACCAGCCCCACTTCAAAGTCTATCGCCATACTGAAAATCTCTATATTCCCTACGACCGTAGAGTGGATTCTGAAGGACGAAGAGTCATGACCAAGGAGCTGATCATAGAAACTATTCACTCTACTGCTGATGATGTTCAAGCCCAAAATCAGAAGCCTCCTTATGCTCAAGCACTACTATTAGACATTCTCTCATCCTCAACCAGTGATTGGAACTCAACGATTATTCAGATTCTCTAGACTTTCAAAAATTTGTCTAAGGATGAAAATCGTAGAGTCCAAACTGATGCTCAACCAGCTGCTGCCCAACAAAAGGATCAAATCACTTTGGAGCAGGAACTACAGAAGAGTTCTGATTATCTAAGAGAGAAAATTTCTCTGCTCAATTGAAGAATCACGAAGGTGAGCGATGGCGAGGAGATAATTCCTTCTAAAGACAAGCTTGACTACTATGGTGATGTATCTCTCAAACTCCAAGAGAGAGATAACATCTATCGGAAAACCATACAAGATCGGAAAGCGATGCTCTAGGAATTCAGAAGACCAATGAAGTGCAGATCCAAGCCACATCGACAAGATTGACGACACAGAAGCGGTCTTTCTCGATCTGACTTGAGCTAGGCCAGCATGAACTCAAGTTTGAAGTTGCCAACTCCTCCTACCTAATGGAGCAGTTTATGTCCAACATGGAGCAGATCTCTCAAATGATTGATGACAAAAAGGGGGAGAAAAAGAGACATAGAAAGAGTAAGAACAAGAAGAGCAAGAGGAACTCAAAGAAGAGCAGAGGGATAAAAGGAAAGACATCAAAGAAGACATCAGCTGCAGAAATAGTATCATCATCTGAAGGGGAGCCAAAAGATGATGATCCCATGATCACAGAGTCTGAGAGGGAGCATGATCAGAAAGATGCTGAAGGGGAACCAAGCAAAGACAGAAGGTCATCATCCCAGGGGGAGCAAGAGCAAGAAGAACAAACAGATGAGTAGCTGATCAACAAGCATCCTGGAAACATACATGGAGCCAAGGAGGTATATCTCTAACCTGTTAGGTATGTTCTGGATCCAGGATGTAGAATGTATGAATATATAAATTGCCATATAAAAATAAATAACATTCATGATTATCTGTTTTAGAAATACAGCTGCTCACTGTATATAAGATTCATTCATAACATGCATATGCACTTAATATTTTTGTCATAATCAAATAGGGGGAGATTGTTAGGAATAAACATGTGAATGATATTCCTATTTAATATATGATTTGATTATGATATATATATGAATGAATATGCAAGTATGCTTGCATTAAGAAAAGCTGTAAAGTCCTCTGATATATAATAAAAATATATGTACAAGGACTTAGAATGAATTGATCAAATATGTTAGGTTGATCCTACATAAGCAAAAACATCTTTGTAAAGTCCTTAAAAAGAAATGATGTACAAGGACTATAAATATAGAAAGATCAAAAGCTTGTTAGGTTGATCTTATGATGTAATAGATAGGCTTGTCGATCGTCGAGCACCTTTGCACTGAAGTCGTGAGTCCGCCAGTGAGTCGAGGTTAACTCGAGAGCTATCGAGGAAGAATAGAGTATCTGAAGATAGTAGATCTCAGAGTTCGTGAGCGCCGGGAAACGAAGAAGGATCGTAGTGTGTTGAGAGTAGAGCTTCCTCGGGATCGTAGTGTCTTTGAGAAGTCATGTTCGAAATCGTGAGATAGCACCTTTCTGAGCCAAATGGTCATCTGCCAAAGCCAAGTCAGAAACGTAGACTACACTCGGAGTCGTAGAGTCTACTGATGCCAAAGCTATGTCAAGGATAGTAGACTACACTCTGAGTTCGTAGAGTTCAATGATTACATGCAGAGATCGCAGTCGAGCAAGATCAGATGAAGACAACAAGCCCAAGGCAGAAATTGTAGAGTGTCAAGATCTGATCTCAGGATTGTAGTGTCTGCACAGCCGAAGTAGAAATCATAGAGTGCAGAACTACGACCTCAAAAGAAGTGCTCACAATGCATAGGTAGAATCATAGAGCAAGTACGATTCTCAATTAATGAGCACTCCCAGAATATCCAAAGGAACGAAGCCTCTGGTTCAAGCTGCAAGCTACATCCAAGGAAACCAGAGAGCACTCAACGAATGGCATGCAGGATAACAGAAGATCTAAGCACTAACCCAATCAGCATCAAGATTGAGTTGTAAGGCCATTCGTGATGAAGTCTTCCACAAGGAGATCCAAAGAAGTCTTCAGAAGCTGACTAAGGAAAGTCAGCTAATGCAGTAGCTATCAAGTGAACAGAAGACAACAATCTTGGAAGCTACCAAGATCGTAGTGTTTGCCAAACAAAGAAGGAACTGATGGAAGGTGAACCGAGATACTGGTCAGTTTCTGAAGAGCAAGGCTAAAGTGATTAAGTGCATGGTCAGTTCATTGATGATAAGTGAACGGGAGATCACAAGGAGAAAGCATCTTTGGGCCGCCACAAATCAAGTGTCTTGATATTCGAAGGGGACGAGAGCAAGGAATTAGGCTATCGGTCTCTACGAGAACAATCAAAAGCAAACGAAGTATTGAAGCCTTTGCAGGAAGAGGTGTTCTACATTGAAGATCCAATCAACACTCTTCAAGATCATAGTGTTAACTCTACCAGTCAATGAGCAACACTCAACAAGACACTACGATCAGGTCCTTGAAGACGTGCATCAGAATCGTAGAGTTTGAATAGCTGAAGACCGAAGCATTGGCAAAGGTTTAATCTGAAGGGTAATATTCGGACAAGTGCTTATTGAGAGCATCGATGCAATAGGACAACCTCTGATCGAGAAATCAAAAATAAGAAATAAAGTCTTTAACATGCCCAAGACAATAAAGTGACAACTCTGACGGGTAGGTGAAACAGTAGACTGCAATGTCAGATAAAGTATGACATGTCACATCAGCAGTCTACCTCTGTCAACTCGAGATCTGTGAAGATATTTGAATAGCCTTCAATGGCTACTTTCCAACGGTAGGATTGGGAAGGAGTATAAATGAGAAAGAGCTTCAAAGATCAAGGGTTGCTAGAGGTGCCGAGTTTGGAGAGAAGGTGGACTGATCTAAACCATGTGAGATAGTGAGTCCGAAGGCTCACTCTACGATCCACCAAGAACACTCAGAAGTCAGAAAAAGAAAGAAGTAGAAGTGTGAGTTCTACAATGTAGAAGTGAGGGTTCTACTACATGAAGAGTGTTCTAAACTGCTGAGAGAAAGAAGAGCATCATGTCATCTTGATGTCCATCATGGGAAGACTCTAAGTACAATAGAGAAGAGCCTACAATCAACTTAGCAAGTCCATTATGAGAAGGCATCAAGAAGCAAGAAAGGAGATCACAAAAGCTATCTTGGTGTCAAGCATGAGAAAGCTTCTAAGTATATAATAGAAGAGCTTACAGTCATCTTAGAAGCCTATCATGTCCAGCCATCAAGTACCAAAGAGAAGGATCTTCAAGGCAGTTCATAAAGGGTCATCCAAGTGGTTGAAGTGCTTCAAGAAGTTTGAGCATTATGTAACACTCAACACTTTCAAGGATGATCAAGCCAAGTCGCAAGTATAGAAGATGTCCGAGCATGAAGACATCTTAGCGAATCAAAGACCGACTCAACAACAACAACAAACAAATAACTTTCAATGACCCGAGGGCTGAGGGGTCCTTATCCGGAGGGACTAAATGAAGTTCGAGCTTCTTTGGCTTGAAGAGTTCCTAGGGAACTAGAGGAGTTCCAAGGCTACTGGCCTCAAGAGTTATTAGTGAATCAAGTCCCAAGTCACGGCCTTGAAGGAATCGTAGAGATTCGGTCTTGCCCTTCCTTAGTGGAAATCACTGCTAGTTGAAAGCGGAAGAAGAGTGGATTAGGAGCTTGAGTCTCTGAACCACTTAAAACCCCTTGTGTCTTTTACATTATGTCATTTACATTATTTACTATAACTGTTATAACTGCTATGTATGTTTTAACTGCTTACAACTAAATTAACTCTACGAACAATGTATATATGATTATGAATATATCAATGAAAGGGATCTTTAACTTATTCCGCTGTGCTTGAAAAGATTCTTATGTTTGTCATATGCTAATTTAATAGCAATACAAAATAAACCTGAAAAGTATTTGAAATAAAAAGGATCTATTCAACCCCCCCTTTCTAGATCTATTGTGCCTACTGAGAACTAACAAATTGCTATTAGTTCACATGCATATAACTATTTGCTCAAATGAATGTAACTATTGGTTCACATGCATTACTATTAGAGGAGGTGGTGCAAGATTGATAATACTTGCAGGACTAAATTAAAAATAGAGGAAAGAATGAAGGTACTATACTGTAATAATTCGATCCCCAAAACATGTAATTATCAAAACTATGTTTTCTTATAAATAAAATCTCATTCTTCTTTCATTCTCACCAATTCACTAAGAATCACAAGAGCAATTATAGAGAGAGAAGCTATAGAGAGGAAGACGAAGAGTATTCTGATACTTCACTATTCCAGTATCCAGTCTTCTTCTAAGGTAAGGGATATTGTTTTTATTCAGTATTCATAAGGAATAATATTTTTTTCCATACTCTGTAGTGTGTGAGTAATATTATTTCGTCTCGTATTCCTGATTATACCCTCATTTTGTTAAAGTATTGCTTCTATACTTCGTGAAATTAGTAGAATATCCTTGAAATTTGCGCTTCATCTAGTATCGTTTCACAAGGATATTTTCTGAACATTTTGTTAAATTTTAAGTTTTTCATGCCGGGGTACTGTCCATGAGTACTATTCATTTAGACGATACTATTCACAAAGTACTATTCATGGGGTACTATTCACAAAGTACTATTCATAAAGTATTATTCACGAAGTACTATTCACGAGTATTATTCACAAAGTACTATTTGCGGGGTACTATTTTTGAAATACTATTCACGGGGTACTATTCACCCGGAGTACTATTCATGACAAAAAAAATGATTTCTTTGCTGTCCAAATCATTTTTGATACAATATTATTCTTGAATTTTACTCCACAAAGCAGTATCATGTTGACAATTTGGACATTATTGAATTTTGGATAAATTAAATTATAAATCTTTAAAAATTTATCCTTTGTTTTCTTTTAATTGAAATCTTATATCATTGTCATCATCCTCATGCTTATATTGTGATGAAAGTCATCTTTGGCTTACGTGCATAGATGGACTATTGATTGGTATGATTATGACCAGGGATCATTTGGTATAATCATGACCCGTAATGTTACAAATGATGTGGCAAAAGTCCTCATTGGCCCGTAGTGCATTGATGGACTATTGTTGGTATGATTATGACTATGGATTATTCGGTATGATCATGACCATTGGTGAAAACAAGAATATCCTTAGCCTCTAGTGCATGGATAATTCGTGGTTGTGATACTATTTATTGAGCTAAGTCTCAGCGATAAAATTGATGATAAAATCTTAAATAATAGAAGATAGTAGATATCATGCTCTACTTGACTCTTCTAATTGATTGCTTGTTCCGCTGCAGTTAAACTTGATGTTTATTGTATTTTATCAGTTTAACACTGTTGAAGGCTAACAATAATTTATTATGCATTATCTTAGTCATAATATTTCTTAATGGGCTAGTTGAGCTCACCCTTTTATTTTCATTGTTCTCTTCAGGAAATGAGAACGTAGCCGGGACTAGTCGGGGAATGGAGTGACGGTCCGAGATAGTGGCTATAGTAGTCCTCACTATTTTATGAAATAGTGTGATAATAATTGTAATGAGGACTCCTTTTTGAGTTTGAATACTGTCTTTTAGACAATATTCATGTAAAAACTCTCAGCTACATTTTGTCGTATTGTATAAAAGAAGTTTGTATTTGATTTTTGTACCATGTACTTGGCGACTCAAGATGGGTGATGTATACCTATTTTGGGGGCGTCACACCGTTGCCCTTTCAAAATCGAAAAGGGCACTAAGCCCACTTCCAACATGGCTACAAGTGCCAAGCCTGAACCTACTCCTGTTTCCCGAGAGGAGTTCGAGGGACTAAGAAATCAGATCGCAGAATTGGCTGTCTTTCTAAAAGAACAAAGTAAAAATACTCAGGGTTCACCAATACCCATCCACACAAAACCCTCTACATATTGAGGAATCCAAAGTCCGGACAGAGAAGTTCCAACACCTAAGTCTCAGGCTGAGAAGTCCAACAAAACCGCTGAAATCACCCATCTTAAAGAAGATCAAGACACTGGTGATATTCAAAAGAAGGTTCTACAAATGGAAGAAACCATCCGGCTAATCAAAGGGACTAGAAACTATGGAAGTGTCATATATTCAGATCTATGCAAATTCCCAGGGGCTCGATATCTTGACAAATTCAAAGTCCTATAGTTTAAAAAGTACAATGGGGTAGGCGATCCCTATACGCACCTAAATGTATACATTGGCGAGCTAGGGTCTTATGCTAAAGATGAAAGCCTCACAATGAAACTTTTCCAAAAGAGTCTCACTAGAGAGGCTAAAGCCTGGTATGCCTGACTTGATAATGCCAAAATCCACAACTAGGAAGAATTGGCCCACGCCTTTCTAAATCAGTACAGTTTTCAGTCACAAATGGCACCGGGTAGATACCAAGTGACCAAAGTCAAAAAAGCAAAGTACTGAGTCTTTCCGAGAATATGCCCAAAGGTGGACACATCTAGCAGCGCAAGTCATTCCATAAATGACAGAAACTGAGATGGTAATGACGTTTATTGATATTCAAGAGGTTCCTTACTATGAGAGGATCCTAGCAGGCATAGGAAAGCCATTCTCAGAAATGATCAAACATGCATTTAAATGGCAGAGATGGGCTGGGCGGTGCAAGATTAAAGACTTCAACGCTTGGAAGCGATCGTGAAACATATCTGATCGGTAAGTATGCTGCCGCGATCCCAAGAGGGTACCCGATAAAGGCAATAAAGATGTATCCCTCGTTTTATAGGGGTAAGGTAGGAGACCAACCTATAGTCCCCCCATTTGGAAAAAGCAAGAAAATATGCCATTTCAACAACAGGTTGCATTCAACCAATGCCAGGATAAAAAAATAAAATTTGAAAGAACGGAAAATCGGGTGTTCACTCCATTAGGCGATTCCCTTGAAAATGTATTGGTGATATTAATGGATCACAAGAAAATTACCGAACTGGCTCCACCTCTGGAACTATGGAGCAAAAGATACAATCTAAGCTAGAGATGTGCTTACCACTCAGGGTCTCCAGGACACGTTACACAAGATTGTTGGTCTTTAAAGTATAAAATTCAAAATCTGATCGAAAGTGGCAGTATTGTGGTCCAACAACCCGACTAACAAAATGTCACCACCAACCTTCCATTGCAGCATGATACGGATGGAGTAAACATGATCGGGTCAGGAAGCGCTGAAATGTATCCAAATCAAAAGTACATGTAAAGGATGGAGGAATACCCCCAAAGACACACAACAAATATCCTAGAGTGGGAAAACTCGGAGGAGGGTATGACAGTAATACAAAAATTAGAGACCATACAGAATCAAGTAAATCTGCTAGCTAAGCTGATAGTGCGCCAACATCAAGATACGAGGCAGTTTTTCACTCAACTATTAGAAAGCTAAGAGAAAAAAGAGTTTAACCATAATGCAAGCCCATATCTCTCCAAGATGAGCCAGCTAAATGAAGAAGATCAAAGCAGACTGAAAGGATAGAAAAGGGGGATGATAAAATTGCTAGAAGATCTCGCCAACAGAAAAATTTCTCAGGGGAATGAGAATTCTCAAAGAATAAAGATCAAACAATCTCCACAAGATAGCGAAAATTCACCCCTCTGAGCAAATCAAATGAAGAAATGCTACACTTTCTGATAAGCGAAGGAAGGATTACTGAGTTGCTGCCTCCTATAAATCCTAAGATAAAGAGTTATGATTCCACCAAGATATGTCTCTACCATTCTATCTCACCTGGACATACGACTAAGGAATGTTGGCCTTTGCGACATAAAATCCAGTATCTCATTGAGAATGGAGAGCTGAAGATAGAATCCCCCATGACCAGAAAAAGCAAAAAGGAAATAAAAAGCTTAAGATGTCCACTCGAGACGGGCAGTTCAAAGGAGGTGAAGGCTATGAGCACCAATCCTAGCAGAACACAAGGTGGAATGATCGTAATGCAGGAAATGACAGAGGAGACAGGGGAATCCCCAAAGGAGATTCCTCCCCCAACATCAAACATCCTGTGGTCCAAAGATAGCAACCACGTTCCTGGTTTTATCATCCTGGATGATGAGGAGGAAATACTAATCCTTTCCATGGAAGAAAAAGCCAAAAAGGAAAGTTCCTTGCAAGAAATGCAACAAAAGTTCGAGGGAGATTTCATAGTTGAATCCTCTCAAGCCCAGGAAAAAGGCGAAAGAACAAATGAAGAAAATGGTGGTGAGGTTGTTGGGGAAACTAACCCGTCGAAGAATCAAGAGTTCATACCTTTTTACGATGGGTCTAGTTCAAGCGTCTCTGAGAAATGTACTGAATCAGGAGGCGATCAAGTTATGGCCATGAGTGAAGATATTCAGAACTAAGAGGTAACCTCTATTGCGAGCCTTGAAGGTAACATAACCACTGACAACTGGACTATCAGGCCTCAGCTATCCAAGAAGATGTAGATCCAAAGGATAAAGTTGTGAGTTCCACGAGATATTGGGACAATATCACTTTCTTCGCAGTATGACTTTTATTTTCCATGCATGTAAACATCAAAAAATTAAAAAATAAAAAAAATCAAACCAGTTAGGTCTCAGCCAAGAGCCTGAACTACGAAAGACTTGATCTCCCCTCATCAATGGGAGTACGTAGGTAGCCATTTATGGTGCGGTCAAACTAAAAAAAACCCAGACAAACACTTCTCAAACCATTCAGCTCATCAACCTGGAACTACGTAGACCTGATCTCCCCTCATCAATTGGAGTACGTAGGCAACCATCAGTGGTGCGGTCTGACCCTCAAAAGAAACATCTAAACCCAAACATCAATCCCAAGACAACCAGCAACGGGGATGAAATGGCCATCATCATAAGATGCAACTCGTCAGCAACTCATCGCTCCTGAAGTGCGAGAAGAGTTAATCTCTTTTAACCTCCAGCAATACATGGGCAACCATTGTGGCAAAGCCTATCTCATACTTGACGACCTGTTCCCCCAGATCAAGACAACAAATCAAACCTTGCAGATCAAATCAAACTTGGGTGAAGTCATCACCAACAAAGTTGAGATCTTTGGGGCCAATTTAGTGGAGTTCAAAGGCCTCTCGACATCAATCATCAAAGTTATAACAATAACATAGTTATATATCAAGCACAACCAGCAGTGAGGACCTTCAAAGAGCCGACACCCTCAATCACAAGTCTTCATCAAATCAAAAAAAAACTATCAAGGCCGATTGTGTAAGTAATTCAGGAACAATTATTGAGGGTATCAAAGGCCAAATCCACTACCTGTTCACCATATGGCACAAAGGTAAAAGCCTCTTGCAATTTTGGCATCTTATCAGCCCATCTGTCAAACAACTATCTTAGACAACAAGAAAGTCTAGGGAAATCTCAAAAACAGCGACAACTAAACACTAGGGCATTTATCAACCATCCTAAAGAGGAAAATGC